>MU722558.1:3744-66447 GCA_026770625.1 Nicotiana glauca
TACTCTTCTTAAAGTCACAACTAAGCAAGGCCGGGAACCACACTAGTGGATCTTGAGGGGTGCCTAACACCTTCCCCTCGAGATAATCTCAAGCCCTTACCCGAACTCTGGTTTTCTTTCAAAAATCTTCTTCTTTTCTCCAAAAGTGTCCTAATGCACTATAATCATTAGGTGGAGACTCTCCAAATCCATAACCGAATTCCCCAAAAAGGGAATAGAATAGTCATTTCATCCATAATGTCGAAACCCGATTTCCGCCTTAGAAAAATGGGGGGGGGGGCGTCGACAAAGGGTACGTGTAGAAATTTGAAATTTCGGGTCGCTTAAGAGAGTGGACTTAACTATTGCGGGGATGAATGAAAGATTTGTAGAAGATTTGCAGTACTAGATGATCTGTGTTTTCACAAACTTATAAATGATTTGATTTTAATCTCGCTATGGTATTGTGGCATCAATAGAGTAAAAGTGTTAAGAGTCTTTGATCGTATCTTGATCCATGGCTTCGAGCCAAGTGGGGGAGTCTGTTGTGAGCAGTTGATTGCATGGCTAGGTGCTATGTTGGTCACAGTTTGAGGCATGCGAGTAAATTAGCTATGGCTAGAGTAAAGGAAAATTTTGACAAAGGTTATATGATACTCCATAGGGTATGAGAATCACGGAATGTCTAGAGTGTTGTTGGTAAAGAATGCTCGGTGCATAGAGCAGGAAGTTGCTTAGTTGTATTGGGATGAGGATTTTATTTTGCGGTATCGAAGTGCCAATGAGGCACGGGTGGTTCTGTTCGTTAGGTCAGATAAGTTGCAGTTTGAATAAGAGTGAATAACTTTCGAGAATGGTTCTCATGTGTTCAAGATTCTACAGGGAACAATCGGGTATCTTAAGGTTGTGTATGTGGTTAGAGACTGTGTTTTCCTTGGAAAAGGTCAAGACTTGTGGTATTTTTATGTTAATTATAGTATTCTATGTATCAGTATCAGGAAAGTAAAGGTAATGGATTTAGATTCGCAGGAAGTTCTTCAGAGTAAAGTATTCTGGAATGTGGTATTTCTGGGAATATTTGAGAGAGTATTCAGCGGCTTATGGGTCTTAGACAGTGTGGTCTTGTGCTTGGGTATCGTGTAGTGAGTCTGGGTTGAGGAATTGTGGTGCTACAGTAAGAGGGAATATCAAGTTAAAAATGAATCAGAAGGGAAATTAGATAGATAAAATAGCTTGATAGTAGACTGAATCAGTATGGTAAGGATATGATTAACTCCTTGTGCGTGTTCGAGGTAATGAGCCCTTACAAGTATTTTGCAGCAATGCTCTTGGGTTTTGATGGCTTGCTTAGCTTGGTCGAGTTAGAAGGATTCAGTCCTGGCAGGTCTGATTTGTGCAAAGGGAATTCACAGAGTTCTTGATGGTTTTTACCGCAGTTTGGATATGTATATTTTCTATGGGCATCCAGAGCATGGGATGTGTAATGACTCTTCTTCTAGATGAGACCAATGGGAAGTTCTGGACTAGTGGAGTGCATAGTGGTTGGTGGCTTGAAAGGGAGGCGAAGTTCTCATGTTATCCTAGGATGGTACGGTATATGCGGTATGTTGTGAGGATCCAGATTTGCATTTGTAAAGTTACGGTTCAGTTCTGAACGGAAGTTCATGAAATTCTCAGGCAGTTTCAGATGATTAAGGAAGTGGTATTGCTAATTGGGGTGATTTGACGAGGGTATATATTTTAGAAAAGATAATGTGACTAAGTTGATGGTACTTCGGTAGTATTGAGGCACTTTCTTGTCAGATCAGTTGCTGATATTCGAGTGTGCTTGGCAGCATAGAAGAATCATAGATTATATCTCATGGAAAGATTAAGTCTAACATGAGATGTGTATGCGAGTGGTGGAATTGGGATCAGGTATGGTAATTCGTGTGCCTTGTGGACTTGGAGACTACAAGTTCTCATACATAGGTTAGCTCGTGGTTGTGGATGGCAAATGTGGGTAAGTTAGTCAGATGTTAGTATGTTCTATGATTCAATCATTGTGAACCTTCGAAGGATTATTTATCTGTTGTGGGTAATTAGAGATGATGTGTGGTCCATTGGCAGACCTATATGGATATGTGTCTGGCATCGAGATGGTTTTGTTTACTTTGAGTTACTGTTGGCGAAGGATGCATTGAATCAGTTGTTTTTGAGATATTAGCAGATATGGGGATCTATGAGTTACCTTTTAGTGTTGTGAGACTTTATGATCTGTTGGTTATAGGCACCTATGGTGCAGTTCTATCCAAATTTCATAATGGAAGTCGAGCGGGAAGAGTAATTAGGAGTTGCTCGGTGAATGGTGTATCGGGTATTTTCTATTGGATTTGCGTATGTATGGAATTTGTTTCACCGTGGGCGTAATGATATGCTTTGGTTCCAGATATCAAATTGTGCATGGTTGTCAATTTCGAGCATAGTGACTTGAGGTGTCCCATGTGGAGCAATTTTGGATAGGACCGCGCATTTGCAGCATAGCTATGTGGAGATATGAGCTTGCGTGTTAGATTCGTGTGTTCTATTCTATGATGTGAGATGGGCTCCCAGCCTTGTGTTGTGGTGGTACTGGTGAGCTTGAGTTACAATTCTTTCATTTGAGTCATTTCCATGATTCGAACATGTTTAGACTGTTGCTTATTGGTGCGCGTATTATGCAAGTAGTGGCTTAGGCCCGTATTGATGTGTCATGTCGATAGGGTAGTGTTTTGGGTCGGAAGAGATTGTTGGGATCATTAATAAATACAAACGGATTAAATTTCAGCATGTTTGATGGGTAAATATCGAGGTTCGGTTCAGAAATTTGCTATGGTCCTTGCCAATGGCGAAGTAGCCTTATGGATGGTTGATCTTAGAAATGGTTATGATTTATTGCGTGTTTCCTTATCATTTGCAGTATGTGGAAGTGTTGGAATGAGCCTTTAGTTGTTAAGAGGTTTACTATCGGTATTCGGTTGTTAGGTGCAACTGCAGTGAATATAAGTTATTGCTACGAGCGTTAGATTTATGTGATCTATCATGTAATTGCACCTGAGGTTGCAGGTATGGGTTATTATAGCTGGTTCAGTGGGATTTTGATCTTGTGGATGATCTCGGAAGTGGAAATGTGGTTCTATGGTTTGTGGGTTAGGATGGATGGTGAAATTTCAGTTATATTGTGTTATCGAACCTATATGAGATAGGGTGACGTGGGATCACCCTCGGGTATATGCATGGTAAGGTTATTCAGCGAGATGCTGGCTTTTAGAACAACTGCGGGTACGTTCGAGGATGAACGTGTGTTTAAGCGGGGGAGGATGTAACGACCCGACCGGTCGTTTTGAGATTTTGCACCTTGATCGCCTGTTCTCGGGCATGACTTGCCCCGTGTAATGTGTTATGACTGATGTAGATCGTTGGTTTGGTTTACACGAAAAACGGTATGAATTTGAAAGAGCAATCTCAGTTGAAAGCTTGAAATTTGAAAGATTTGACTTGTTTGTATATGATCTCGGATAAAAAAAATTATTATTTGGTTAGTTCCGTTAGGTGATTTGGGACTTAGGAGCGTGATCGGAATGCATTTTGGAAGCCCGTGGAAGGTTTAGGCTTGAATTGGTGAAACTAAGATTTTGGCATTTCACGGTTGATAGGTGAGATTTTGATATAGAGGTCGGAATGAAATTTCGGAAGTTGCAGTAGTTCTGTTATGTCATTTGGGATGTGTGTGCAAAATTTCAGGTCATCCGGACGTGGTTTGGTTGGGTTTTTTTATCAAAAGCATTTTTCTGAAGATTTTAGAAACTTAAGCTTGAATCCGATGTGTTTTGGGTGATTTGGTGTTGTTTGAGATGATTTGAAGGTTGGTACAAGTTTGAATAAGGTATTAGAATATGTTTGTGCTTTTGGTTGAGGTCCCGAGGGCCTCCGGGTGATTTCGGAATGATTTCGGAGAGATTGGAATTTTTTTTGCAGCAACTAATATTGCTGCTTCTGGTATTTTTGCATCTGCGGACTAGGAACCGCAGATGCGGGTGATTTATTGCAGAAGGAAAATTGGCCACGTGAGCAGATACCGCAGAAGCGGTCAAGAATGCCGCATCTGCGAAGCCGCAGATGCGGAAGTTCAATCGCAGATGCGATTTTGGGTTTTAAGTGAAGAACCGCAGAAGCAAGGGATTTAACCGCATATGTGGTACCGCAAAAGCGGGTTTTTGACCGCAGATGCAAAAAGGCCTCGGCAGACCTTATATGTTATTTCATTTCGCGATTTTGGGTTATTTCACCATTGTTGCCTTCGACCTTGGAGCTTTTTGTGTGATTCTGAAGAGAGAAATCAAGATACTTTGTTAAGGTAAGGAATTTTGGATCTAAAACTCCATTCTATGGTTGTATTTCATGAATTTAGGGTTGTAATTGAAGGAATTAAAGGGAAAAAATGGAGGATTAGGGCTTGAGTTTAAGAGGCCTTTAAATGGGGATTTGTGGGGTCATTTGGACTCCGATTTTAGTATTTTTGATATGTATGAACTCGTGAGGAGATAAGTAATCTATTGATGTGAAAATTTTTGAGTTTCGAGAAGTGGTACTGGGGCTCGGGTTTTGGTAATTTCGGGATTTTATACCCATTATTGATTGTTTTCGCTTGGGGTTTGTTCCCTTAGCATATTGTGATGTATTCGCTCTGATTTTTGGATAGATTCGACGCGCGTGGATGCCGATTTGAGGGGCAAAGGCATCACGATCTAGAGATTTCACTGGTTCGAGGTAAGTAATGATTGTAAATACTGTCCTGAGGGTTTGAAACCCCGGATTATACATCGTTGTGCTACTTTGAGGTGACTTGCATGCTGGATGATGAGTGTGGGGTAGAGCACTGCTGGGGATTGTGACCTAGTCCATCCCGAAAGAGTACTTTAATGCGTATTTGATAATTAATTATTTGATATTATTATGTTTGGGTTGTATGCCATGTTTAGGGTCTTGTGCCGACTTGTTGAGACCCTTAGGGGTATTTTTGCTATCTATCCTCACCCAAATTGTTTGAAAGCATGTGCTCAGTCATGTGTTACCTGTTTATTACTCAAATATGGCTTTATCACGATATTCTTAAAATGTTGAAACTATTTTGGGCTAAGTTCCCTATTTTATTGAGATAGACCGAGGGTCTGATTGTGAGGTTAATGACTGAGAGAGGCCGAAGGCCTAGTTGTGAGGATATTATATATCTATGGATCACGCTGCACGCTGAAGCAATGTATGTTATATATCTATGGATCACGTTGTACGCCACAGCAATACATATACATATATATATGGAAACGGATCGGGCTGCACGCCACCGCAATATTTATATGGGACAGGCTGCACGCCGCAGCAATATTGTGCTTGGGCCGTAAGGGACCCCTCCTGGAGTCTGCACACCCCCAGTGAGCGCCGTCGACGAAGTATATGGATCGGGCTGCATGCCACAGCGGTTACTATATGGTACCTATTGAGCGTGAATGTTGTGCACGAGTACTGATTATTAAGAGTTGAGTCACGAGTGACAGAAAGGCTAGCCCGAGGGGCGATAGATGTATACATGCATATGAGTGATGGTTGCCTGAGAGGCCTGTTTATGAACTTATTGATTTCACTCCTCTTTAAAGTGAGTTTCTATCAAATATGCTAATTTATTGACTGTTTTCACTTATCTTTATATTGAGCCTCTGTCGGAAATTTGAACAAATGTTTTAAAATAACTTTTATTTAAAACTGGGTTTATGAGATGTTCAAAAATTAATCACTGATTTGGCATTTGGTTATTTCCATCGATATTTTCAAGTATGAAGGGTTTATGATTTCTGTTTTGCCAGAGGGGCTGTTTTACGAACTATACTTTTCCGGAGGGACCAATTATGACTTTAATCTCTATTATTGTTTTAAATGGTTTTAAACCCCTACTGAAACTACCGGGAAGTATTTCAAAAACATGTTTTTTTTACTAAAAGCTGGATTTAAAAGGTAAGGTTAACTCGTATTATGATTTGAAAGCCTGGTGTGTTTATTGAGCCTAACGTGAATGTGGATTCATTGTTTCCTACTTCTTGGTCTTTATTTACTCTTATTACTTGGGGTCGTGACATGAACTAGAAACAGCAATCTCACTGCGGTCCGAAAGCTACAGCACCACGATCTGCACAAAAGAGTGCAGAGTGTAGTATCAGCACAACCGACCCCATGTGCTGGTAAGTGCCTAGCCTAATCTTGGCGAAGTAGTGACGAGGCTAGTACCAGACTTCCAAATAAACATGTGCAGTTAAATCATATACCGCGGAAAATAAAGGCAAACTTTACAATTAAAGATAGGAAGGGTAAATCATGCTGCGGGGAACAACAAGTATCAAAAGAAAACCAACAGTTAAATGTAGAGAAACCATAACTCAGTTATCATTAAAAATCAGGAAATCAAAGACAAGTGCACGGCATCACCCTTCATGCTTTAACACTCTCTCTTAAGTAACATGCACGACATCATCCTTTGTGCTTTAACACTCTCTCACAAATATCGTGCAAGGCACCACCCTTCGTGCTTTAGACTCTTTCTCACCCAAGCAACAATCACAAGAAATTTGGGCAAGGGAATCAATGACATCACAATAAAATCAAGTAACAACAGAAAATCAGGAAATAAACGTAAAGAACACCATAACTCAATTATCAGCAAGAATCGGGAAAATCAAGGACAAGTGCACGATATCACCCTTCGTGCGTTTACTCTCGTCCTCACTATAAGAATCAATATAATCGGCACGACATCACCCTTCGTTCTTTTACCTCACATAATCATGGAAAGGAATGATCCTTCCTGCATTATCACTCATATAAAGTAGGGGTGTTCATAAAAATCCGAAAAATCGAACCAAACCAAAAACCAAACCAAACCGACCAAAAAAACCGATACTTTTTGGTTTGGTTTGGTTTTGGGTTTGAATTTTAAAAATCGATCAAATTTGGTTTGGTTGTGGTTTTGGTTTTAATCGGAAAAAAATTGAAACAAACCGGCTATCCTATTTCAAATTTATTATTACACACACACACGCACACACATATATATACACACACACACACACACACACACACACACATATATATATATATATATATATATGTATGTATATATATATATATATATATATGTATGTATGTATATTGTTATACAAAGTTTCAAAAAATTTATAGTAAATGTTAATAGTTTGCACTTTTAATATATATTTTTTACCTTTACATTCTAGTTTGATTAATTGTTTTCTTTTTTTTAGTGTAAGAAGCCATTTCGTGTTAAAAATAACATATTTTTAATTGAGTCCTTAAATTATTCATCACTATTTGATTCAATTATCATCAATATATTTTGGTAAATAATAGATTTGTCAAAGGGCAATTGATTTGATAGTGTTACATTGAAAATGTGGTCATCGGAATATGTGTTTGGTAGTGTATGTCTTATATTTAAGAAAAAACCGAAAAATAACCGAAAAACCCCACATAAACCAAATCGAGAAAAACCGACTTAATTGGTTTGGTTTGGTTCTAATATTTGAAAAACCGACTTACTTGGTTTGGTTTCTTTTTAGGGAAAAACCGATCCAAACCGAACCATGAACACCCCTAATATAAAGGCACTGAATGGTACATCGTGCGGCATGACATCACTCTTTTTGCTTTAACTCTCTCACCAATACAATGCACGGCATCACCCTTCGTGCTTTAACACTCTTCCTCACCCAAACAACAATCACAAACTATAAGGGCAAGAAAATAAATAAAATCACAATAAAAATCCCGGCAAGGGAAACAATATCAAAAGCAACAACATCTCGGCAAGGGAGAAAACCTTTAAAAGCAACAACATCTCGACAAGGGAGAAAACCTTTAAAAGCAACAACATCCCGGTAAGGGAGAAAACCTTTAAAAGCAACAACATCCCGGCAAGGGAGATAACATTAAAAGCAATAACATCCCGGCAAGGGAACAATATCAAAAGCAACAACATCCCAACAAGGGAGACAATGTCATAATCCTCTTCTCTTTTTCACATTTACTTCACAACTCAATTTACAACTTGAACCAACGCTCTTCAATGCTCAATTACCAATGATACTTTCACAATTCAATTCACAACTTGAGCCAACGCTCTACAATGTTCAAGTACCAATAATACTTCCACAAATCAATTTACAACTTGAGCCAACACTCTTAAATGTTCAATTACCAAATTTACTTCCACAAGCCTTGTTAAACAATAGGAATATCACATAAGGCATGAACAATGCAAAATGAAGTTACATTAATTATAGCATAAAACTCACGTGTATGCTTGAAACCAACGTATAGATACTCGTCACCATTCCTATACATCATACTCAACAGTTAACACATAGCAAATAGGACACAACTCCTAATCCCTCAAGCTAAGGTTAGACCAAACACTTACCTTGATGCCACGATCATAATTCAAGCCTCAACTATCGCTTTACCTCTTGATTTCACCACCAATTCGCTTGTATCTAGCCACAAGTTACTTAACTATATCAATAAATGCTAAATGAATCAATTCTAATGCATGAAAATAGGTTTTCTAAAGTTTTACCCAAAAAGTCAAAAATCGACATGGGGCCCACATGGTCAAAACCTGAGGTTCGAACCAAAAACTATTTACCCATTCACCCACGAACTCAAATATATAATTTATTTTGAAATCGGACCTCAAATCGAGGTCCAAATCCCCAAATTTTGAAAAACCTAAGTTCTACCCAAAACACTCAATTTCCCCCATGAAAACCTTTGATTATGAGTTGAAATCATGAGAAAAGATGTTAAAGATTAATAAAAACGTATTAGAAATGACTTACAATTGATTTGGAAGAGTACTTGTCTTTGAAAAATCGCCTAAAGGTGTGTAGGTTTTGAAAAGGGTTTGAAAAATGAAATTTTTTTGGCTAAGTCATGATTTACACAGGTGCAGATATCGCAATTACGAAGTCTGGTTCGCAAATGCAAACTCCCAATTACGGCTAAAGCTTCACAATTACGAAGAATGGCCTATGTCTGCTTTCTTCGGAAATGCAAACAATGTTCGCAATTGCGGTGCCTGTCAAGGTCGCATTTGCGACATAAGCTTCACAAATGCGAAGGTTCCCTATCCAGCCAGTCTTCGCAAATGAGGGCTCGCAATTGCAAGCCAGGCTTCACAATTGCGATGCCTGGAGGTCTGCAATATACCAGCAGTTTTCCTAAGTCAAATTTCACTCCGTGGCCTATCCAAAACTCACCCGAGCCCTCGGGGCTCCAAACCAAACATGCACACAAGTCCAAACATATCATACGGACTTGCTAGTGTGATCAAATCATCAAAATAACATCAATAACTATGAATTTAGCATCAATATCAAAGATAAATCTCATGAACTCTTAAGATCAAATGTTAACATCCCAAGGTCCGATTCACGTCATTTGAAGTCTGTTTCTTACCAAATTTTATAGGCTCAACTTAAATCACATATAAGACCTATACCGGGCTCCGTAACCAAAATACGAGCCTGATACCATCACATTCAATTACATTCAAATTTCCAAAAACTATAGAAATTTCAGTTAAATAATTTTCTTCAAAAATTTATTTCTCGGGCTTGGAACCTCGAAATTTGATTTTGGGCATATGCCCAAGTTTCATATTTTCCTACGGAGCCTCCGGGACCATCAAATCATGGGTCCCGGTCCGTTTACCCAAAATATTGACCAAAGTCAACCTAAATTTATTTTAAAAGCAAAATTTATTATTTTTTTACAATTTTTCACATAATGGCTTTCTGGATACACATTTGAACTGCGCACGCAAATCTATGTGAGGCAAAAGGGAGGTTTTAAGGTCCCGAGCTTGCTTTAAGCCATAAAAAGATCTTTGTTCAACCGACAAACATGATGTGGAAATTGTGGATGAACAAAACATGTAGGTTGTTTCATGTATGCCAGCTTATTAAGAGTGCCATGCAAGAAGGCATTCTTGACATCTAATTAATAGATGGGCCATCTATTAGATGTAGCATGTCACGACCCAAAATTCAACTAGTCGTGATGGTACCTAACTCAACCCTAGGTAAACCAATTCAACAACAATCCAACTCAAAGGAGATCTACTGAGAAAAATAATGATATTATAACTGAACTTTTGTAGAAAGAATCTCCACAAACTAGTAGTACAAATTATGAGCTTCTAAAATTTAGAGTTTACAAAGCTAGTATGAAATAAATACATCATCTATTTGAAATGTACATAAATAGATTTTTATAAATCTAAAGCTACCATGAATAATATGCAGCTACAACCGGAACGCAAGTTCATCTTCAAAGCCAACTCCTACCATACACAACAACATCAGCTCCAAAATCTGCACACAAGGTGCAGAAGTGTAGTATGAGTACAACCGAACTCATATACTCAATAAGTAACAAACTTAACCTTGGGTTGAAAGCAGTGACGAGAGTGGACAATGGTCAGAGTCCAACACCAACAACCAAGAACAACTCGTAATAATATAATAAAAATAGTACAAGTAAAACTCACATATATGATGCTCAGCTCGTTCATAGTTATGGAAAGTAGGCATACTTTTCAGGTATAACAGTTAATGCAAAATCTTTTACCTAAGTCACCAAATGTGAGTATGTAAGAAAAACTGTGATATTCCCCAAAAACTTTCAACAACATATAAGATGTCCTATTATCTGATAGCATAAGGAAATTACATCTATATACCTACATGTCAATGTGTATCAGAAGTCATAAATGTCACAATATCGTATAGCATAAGGAAATGCATATCTATACCTACATGCCAAGTATGCATGTCAAATTTAATGCACCACAGTGATAGACTCATGTGCTCATGATAGGGGAATACAAAAGAAACCGACAAACCGCACCAATCCGACAATCCGAGTCAAACCGAGAAAAAAATCCGACCATTGTTTGGTTTGGTTTGATTTGGTTTGGTGTTGGAAAAAAACCTGACCATAATTGGTTTGGTTTGGTTTTAACTAAAGAAAGTCAAACCAAAACCAAACCAACCCGACATTACATATATAAAAAATTTAGATATATTTTATATATAAATATACTTATTGTGATGTAATTTATAAATATTTTATAAAAAATTTATAATTTTATCTTTTAAGATATTATTTCAAGGTTGGACTTAGAACTTTTGAATGTTCCAATAAGTTTTATAGCCATTAACATTAGTGAATTAAATAATGCTAACAATAGCACAAACCAAAATCAAATCAATACTAATACTAATAAAAGACATTTAATTAAATACTACAAACGAGAATGTGTTGAATATCTATTTTTTGTTTTTGCAATAATTTAGATAAAAATGCATAACCTATTTTTTATTTTTTCTTTAGCGTTTAGTCATGTAATCAGTAGTACTCCCTTATTAGTCTACTTATTTTAACATGACTTAGTACTTTTAGATTATGTTTATTCTATTACGACTTTTTAATTAGCAATATTTATATTACATAATTTATTGTCTTTATTGTTGAATATTTTAGGATAATGCCATGATACATATCGTATTTTGTATTATTTTATTGGAAAATTCTTTATATAGTTGTATCTTACTAAGATTAAATAAATATTTTTGGAACAACTTATATGTTTTGTTCCACGGAGATTTTACTGGAAAAAAATCCAAAAAATCCAAAAACTCGAAAACCCGAGAAAAACCGAGAGCGAAAAACCCGAGTTTTATTGGTTTGGTTTGGTCTTTAGATTTTATAACCCGACACAATTGGTTTGGTTTGATAATTGTAAAATTCGAACCAACCCGACCTACGTACACCCCTAGCTCATGATCTCAGAGTATTTAACCTCACTCAGCATGCTCAATAACTCAGCACCTCCCAATCACTCAACATTCTCAATCACTCAGAATATCCGAATCACTCAATACCGTCAATCATTCAGCACCTCCCAATCACTCAGCACTAACAATCACTCGGCACTCGCACTCACCCGACCTGCGCTCACTGCTGGTAGGGATGTTCATAAAAATTGAAAAAGCCGAACCAACCCTAAAACCAAACCAAACTGACCAAAAAAATCAATAATTTTTTGTTTGGTTTGGTTTGGTTTTGGTTTTGAATTTTAAAACCCGATCAAATTTGGTTTTGGTTTGGTTTTATTAAAAAAACCAAAAAAATTCAAACCAAACCGACCATAGGACTAGCTATTTCTAATTTATTATTACACCTATATACATGAATACGAAGTTTCAAAAATTTAATGGTAAATGTTAGTAGTTTGCACTTTTAGTACAATTCTTTACCTTTACATTCTAGTTTGATTGGTAGTTTTCTTTTGTTAAGTGTAAGAATCCATTTCGTATTAAAAATAATATATTTTAACTGAGTCCTTAAATTATTCATCTTTATTTGATTCAATTATCATTAATATATCTTGGTAAATAATAGATTTCTCAAAGGGCAATAGATTTGATAGTGTTACGTTAAAAATGTGGTCGCCGGAATATGTGTTTGGCAGTGTATGTCTTATATTTAAGACAAAACCGACAAAAAACTAAAAAAGCCGAACCGACAAAACCCGACATAAACCGAATCAAGAAAAAACCAACTTAATTAGTTTGGTTTGGTTCTAATAGTTGAAAAACTGACTTACTTTGTTTGGTTTATTTTAAGGGAAAAACCGATCCAAGCCGAACCATGAACAGCCCTAACTGCTGGTATGTCAGGCGCCGGAGGGGTGAGTCCTCCCCAAGCGCTAATATAAGCTAATCATGGTATGCTGCAGCGTTCAGTACGATCCTATCATAAATCAATAAAGCATGTTGCGGCGTGCAATCCGATCCCATAAATACCACTCACAATCAGGCCCTTGGCCTCACTCAGTCATCAATTTTTCAGGTCTCTCGGGCTTACAAATTTCATATCGGTCAGCCTAAACAATGATAACATAATGTGACAACGAATGATAATAGAGACTGAGATATGGTATGCAAATGAATGATTGACTGAGTATGTAATTGCAATTTAAGCAAATAACTCAAGATCATAAATGACCTCAGTGGGTCCCAACTATAAAAAGTATATGGCCTAAATATGATTTCTAACATGGACCACATCTCAATTTCTCTAACACGTAAGAATTTCATGGACAGAATCAAAATAGATAACTACACAGTACTATAGGATCAACCGAGTCATAATTCACACGGGCATATACTAACACGCTCGTCACCTCGCATGTGTGTCACCTCAATACCAACACATAACACGTATATTTAGGGATTCATACCCTCAACACCATGTTTAGAAGTGTGACTTACCTTGAACAACCCAAATCCAATACCGAGCAAGCAAAACAATACTCTAGCAATGCCATCCCGCGCGTGCCGGTCTCCAAACGGCTAGAAACTAGCCAAAAGCAACTCAAGAACATCAAATAATGTCAAAGAAAACAAACCCAATAGATAAAGGTTGAATAATTAATCAAAATCCCAAAGTCAAACATGGGTCAGCGCCTCGGAACCCGACAAAACTCACAAAATCCTATAACCCATTTAATTACGAGTCCAACCATATTAGTTTCACTTAAATCCGAATCTGAATCAATATTAAAAACTCAAAAATTTACTCTATGAAATCTTAGACAAAAAACCCCAAATTTCCCTTTTGAAATTATCAATCAAGTGCCAAAAATGAAGATAGATTCCTGAAATACAATCAAAATCGAGTAGAGAACACTTACCCTAATCCATGTGGTGAAAATTGCCTCAAAACTAGCCTTAAGCCGAGCTCCATAGCTCCAAATATGCTAAAATGGCTGAAACCCTTCGAAATAGAGTTCTTATATCACTGGGTGAATTAATGAATTGCGATCGCGAAAATACCATTGCGATTGGGGAGAAGAAAGTGCACTGCCCCTGAAATTCACTACGTTTGCGAGCCTCCTCATGCGAACACGATGCCCACAGACGCTAACTCTTCGCAAACGCAAATTGACCCACTCGAATGCGGAGGAGAACTTACTAGCTCCCAGCTCCCCGCTCCCCACCACAAATGCAATACTATGAACCCATCACATATAGTAGGACCAAGACACATGAATCTAACACAAAGGATCATTCCCAACATAACTCCACTGCAACGCGTGACCCCATCCAAAGAGCAGACGTATGAAATACCTCAAGACACAATACTCAAAATCAATAACCACATGCACTTCGAAATCAAGTTCATGAAATGCATGACCATAACCATGGAGAAACAAATGATACAATATACCACAGTGTGGAAAGACCATAACCAAGGCACAATTGACCATTCCACACCCCAATCACCAACTCGCTCGAATTCTGCTACAAGGCCCACTTAGAACCACACCATGTGTGCATATAACCAACAAATGACAACCCCTTGTAGCATGGAAGAGTAACACATATAACATCTCAGGACACAAACAAGCTCAACTCTAACCGAATGTCACACCTCTCAACACTAACAGTTCTAAGTCAACAAATCTAACCGGATGTGGAATGCACATCCTCTCCGGCCTACCAATGGCCCCCAGATCGACTCCGGTCATACCCAAATGGATAAATAGCCCTCCAAAAGTCCACAATAATCTAACTAACCATAACACGTACCACCATATAGCTAAGTTTGGCCATCTTCACAGTCCTCAACCCCGAAACAATCTGCTTCTAAGAACTCATAGTCTCCAAATCCATAGACCACATGAATCACCATAACTGATTCCAATTCTACCACCCAAATGTCTAACACATCTCTCGTACACAATCATCCTATGAGAAATACTTCCATAATTCTTTCATTCCATATAGAAAAATCTAAACATCATCAGTCGATCAACCAAGCAAGTATCGCAATGCCAATAAAGCATCTGTAAGTCAAAACATAGTGCGCTTTCTGAAATGCACACCCTTCTTAGGAAATAACAAGTAGTAATAGCATTTATCTAGTCATCTTAAATTGTCCATATTGTCTAAGAATTCATGACTTTCCTTTCAAACTGAACTGTTACCTTGCACGTGCAATTCTCAACCCCACCCAACACACCACTTCTATCATGCCATCATATGAAAATTATGAGAATCTCATAATCAACTCCGAGTCACCAGCAGAATACATACCTGATCAATTAGAAGCCTTTTATTTGATCCCATCCAGGATAAAATCACAATATGTTACATTCTCCTCACCCCGGTAGGAAATATCCATCACAAACAGTAGTATAAACCATTGAGAACTCTTCGAAACCCATTTACTCGTAACCGAGCCATCAAAAATAAATCTCTCTGACTCAACCAAGCCACGCAGGTCACCAAACCCAATAGTATTGCCAAAATCCCTGTAGAGACTCACCACATCATAAGTACCCAAAGAACCGATCATACCATTATCATACTGATCTAACCTACTACCAAGTTGTCTTATTTCCTCCGAGTTCCTTCTAAATTGCATTCAAGTTGACACTTCTCCTCGCCATAATTCCACGATCCTCAACCAAAACCCAACACACGAGATCCTAGCATGAAACCACGTCACCCTAAAGCCCATAAGCTACCGCATTCATATTTAAACACTCAAATTACGTGTCTGGGATACTCACTCCGAAGAGACCTTATGTGAATCTAGAATTGTTTCCTTTACCTTCCTGATATAGAAATGTAGAATCCACAGTGATACATAAATATATCAAATCCCGACACCATCCGATGCAAATCTCAGATTCTAGCCATATACAAGTCTAGAAAATTCTCAATTGCCACATATAAATCTTGAGTCCATTAGAACCTTCTTGAGAGTCATCCAGTCTGCTCAAATCTAAACTGCACTGAGCAAACGGGCCGAACGACATATGCCTCATTAGCACAATAACACCCAAAGAAGTAACCCCGCCTTAAAGCAACTGAGCAAATTCCTACTCCATATGCACTACATCCTTCACGAATAAGAACTCGATCATTCCACGATTCCCACATACCCATAAAGTGTAATACACCAGGCATCTAGAAAGTTCCTTGCTTAAATCATCCTCAAAACCTGCCTTTGCAAGTTGTTTACCGTGAAAATGGTAATAACAATTAAATTTGTTGATGGGAGTGTAAAAATAAGTGATATATTTTTATGCTAGTTGTTTAAGCAGATGATGCTATATGTATGAAGTTTAGAGACGAGATGTGAGCTAAAATAGAGTTATAATCAAACCAATGAGCTAGCCAATCGGGGCCTCGGATTGATCGATACGGGGCCTTGAGGTCGATTCCTAGGCGCGGGCTCGAGCTATTAAGGGTAATCGGGGAAGGTATAACAGTTATAAAACAATCAGTGAAGGCTCTTTATGCCAATGATAAGTAATAAATGAAGAACAAGTATGAAGATAATAAACAAGGGAAACAATATCGAGATATTATGTTAAAGAGAAAAGAGAATGTTCTTCTATATATTTTGTATGGAGTAATTGGAGCAACAGACCTTACAAAATGACCAGGGACCCCTTTATATAGGAAGGGAGTCCCTATATAGTACAAAAGGCATTAATTGTAAAGATGTGGGATGGGACAACTAGACATGACAGCCTGATTCGGGTTCAGAGTAGACCGGCTAGGCTCTATCAGTCTTAGTTGTATGCCTTGGTAAATCCCCATCTTCATCATTGTCGCAGTTTGCATCGTCCTAGGGTCGGGTGTCGATGACCCTTGAGGGAAGATATTCAGCTGTGGCCTCGAGCCTTCGAGGTGACCTTCCGAACTGACTTGATGACAAGAAAATGGACCCTCTGATTTTGCCTTATACACAAGTCTTAACTGACCCACATACATGCCTCAGACCAAAACCAATACAACACATAACCATGCAATCAAATCGTCAATAGCAGACTCACCCACTTGACTCAAATGCATAGATCAAAATATTCGATAACTCACAATGTCCATACTCTATTACTGCCATAATAACGCAGTGAAATTCAAGTAAATACTTCATAAGCTCTTGTAACACAAACTATAAATACCTCAAATCATATGTTAAGCTCGCAGTCATACTTGTGACGGTCAGGTTGACTTTCTCAACCATTCCAAACTCAAATTGCAACACTCATACTTACTGGTAGAAAAGAAGGCCTCCACACAACATCATAAGGATCACACATCTGTAGCCTTAAACTGACATCTCTCCATACCCTTTCACAACCACAACTACTACACAATCACTTAATCTTCCAGAGTCTGAACTCATCAACAAGACATGAAAATCTACTTTGTTCCACAATGAAATAACACGAAAGAATCTCTCAAAACCTTCATCACTCAAGAATGTATGAAACATCCATAGAAATCGAGCATCCAATAGTCCTTTTCACATCTCAAACAAACTCTTACCGTCATATCTAAACCATCTGAACATATCCCGCAGTCACATCCTACTCATCATATATCCATCCAACCACTCACTGTGCCACCAGTCCCACTCACAAGGACGCATTGGACATAAAAGTCCAAAAATGCATGCTCACAAAACTAAAACTACTGAGCCTAAGTTGCGTTCCAAACCGGACCTCAACTCCTCCAAATTGTACCATCACTAAAACATAGAAAACACATTTCACACCTCATCCATGGAATCCACAAGCTATCTATGTACAACTGATACCGAGCACTCACATGCACATACGAGCGAGTGGAAGGAATTCAAAGAGATACGCTTCAAGCTGAATCAATGTTGCACGTTAAAGAAATAAAGACGAGAAGTTTATCCTAAATGCTTGTAGCCTCTCGAATATAGGTATGGACGCCATCATACCAATCTGCAGAACTCTACTAGACACTTGCTCATGACTCGTAGAACCTATGAACCTAGGGCTCTGATACCAACTTATCACGACCCAAAATACAACTACTCGTGATAGCACCTAACTCAACCCGCTAGGCAAGCCAATTTAACAATAATACAACTTTAAGGAGATATACTGAGAAAAATAATGATAATATAATTGAACGTTTATGAAAAAAATCCCCAAGGACTGGTAGTACAAATCAGGAGTTTCTAAGATTTAGAGTTTATAAAGCTAGTATGAAATAAATACATCATCTATTTGAAATGTACATAAATAGATTTTTATAAATCTAAAGATACCATGAACAAGAGGCAACTACAAATGGAATGTAGGTTCATCGTCAAAGCCAACTCTCGCCATACATATCAATATCAGCTCCAAAATATGCACACAAAAGTACAGAAGTGTAGTATGAGTAGAACCGACCCCATGTACTCAATAAGTAAAAATCTAACCTTAGGTTGATAGCAATGAGGAGTGGGGAAAACGATCAGAGTCTAACACCAACAACCAAGAACAAATCATAACAATATAATAAAAATAGTACAAGTAATACTCAAAGATATGATGCTCAGCTCGTTCATAGTTACGGAAAATAAGCATGGTTTTCAAGTACAACAGTAAAACCCAAAATCTTTCACCGAAGTTACCAAAATGTGAGTATGTCAGAAAAACTTTGATTTTTTCCAAAACTTTCAACAATAGATAAGATGCCCCATTATCAGATAGCATAAGGAAAGTACATCTCTATGCCTACATGTCAATGTGTATGAGAAGTCATAAATGTCACAATATCTTATAGCATGAGGAAATACATCTTTATGACTATATGCCAAGTATGCATGTCAAATATAATGCACCACAGTGATAAACTCATGTGCTCATGCTCTCGAAGTATTTAACCTCACTCACCGAGCTTAATCACTCAGCACCTCCTAACCACCCAACACTCTCAATCACTCAGCACCTCCCAATCACTCAGCACTCTCAATCACGTAGCACCTCCCAATCACTCAACACTTTCAATCACTCGGTTCGCATTTGGCACTTGCACTCATCGGTACCAGCACTCACTGCTGGTATGTCAAACTCCAAAGGGGCGAGTCCTGCCCAAACGCTAATATAAGCCAATTATGGCATACTTCAATGTGCAACCTGATCCCATCATGAATCGATAAAGACTACTGCGGCGTGCAGCCTGATCCCATAAATACCACTCACAATCATGCCCTTGGCCTCACTTAGTCATCAATCTCTCCAGTCACTCGGACTCACAAATCTCATGCGGATCAACCCAAATAATGATAATATGATGTGACAACGAATGATAACAGAGACTGAGATATGATATGCAAATGAATGATATGACTGAGAATGTAATTGCAATTTAAGCAAATAACTCAACAACACAAATGACCTGAGTGGATCCCAATAGAATAAGTATATGTCCTAAACATGATTTCTAACATGGATCACAATTGAATTTCTCTAACACGTAGGAATTTCATAGATAGAAACAAGATAGATACTACACAGTATCATAGAATCAACCGAGTCATAATTCACACGGTGCACGCCCATACATCAATCACCTAGCATGTGCGTTACCTCAACACCAACACATAACATGTATATTCAAGGATTCATACCCTCAGCACGAAATTTATAAGTGTTAGTTACCCCAAACAAGCCGAATCCAATACCATGCAAGCCAAACAATACTCTAGAAATGTCATCCCGCGTGTACCGTCCTAAAAACGGCTCAAAATAGCCAAAAGCAACCCAAGAACATAAAATAATGCCAAAGAAAATAAACTCAATAGATAAAGGTTGAATCTTTAATCAAAAGTCCAAAGTCAACCAAAAAGTCAAACATGGGCCCGTATCTTGGAACATACAAATTACAACAACCTATTAAATTACAAGTCCAAACATACTAGTTTCACTCAAGTCCGACTCCAAATCGATATTCAAAACTCAAAAATTCTCTCTATAAAATTTTAGACAACCCCCCCCCCCCAAATTTCTCTTTTAAAATTATCAGTCAATTGCCAAAAATGAAGATAGATTCATGAATTATAATAAAAAGCGAGTAGAGAATTCTTACCCTAATCTATATAGTGAAAATCACCTCAAAATTGGCTCAATCCGAGCTCCATAGCTCTAAATATGCTAAGATGGCCAAAACCCCCCGAAATAGAGTTCTTAAAATCACTGGATGAATTAATGAATTACAATCGCGGAAATACCATCGTGATCACGGAGAAGAAAGTGCTCTGCCCCTAAAATTCACTACACATTAGCGAGCCTCTTTACACGAACGCAATGCCCACATATGCCGACTCTCCGTGAACACAGACTGACCCATGCAAACGTGGAGGAGAACTCACTAGCTTCCCGTCTTAGCTCTACCTGATCGTCGTGCCCCATATGCGAATGCGAACAGTAACCAACTTAGCCTTACGCAACCATGATGAAGAACATGCCTAGCTCCAGATTTTTCCTCTACGTGATCGCGAAAGAACATTTAGGGCACCAAACACCAGTAGAAACAACAGCGAAAATGGAAGAAAAAAGGCCCAAAATCAATCTGAAACACGCCCGAGCCCCTCAAAACCTCATTCGAACACAACAACAAGTCCCATAATGTAACACAAACCTACTTGAGTCCTCAAATCACACATAACAACATCGAAAAGATGAATCGCACCTCAAATCAAACTTAATGAACTTTTGAACTTTCAACTTCCAAAACTCGTGTCGAACCATATTAAATCAACCCGGAATGACCTCAAATTCTGTACACAAGTCCCAAATGACATAAAGAAGCTATTCCAATCACTAGAACCTTGATCTGAATCCTATATAATCAAATTCAACTCATGTTCAAACTTATGAACATTCCAACCCTTCAAATTTCTAATTTTCGCCAGTTAGTGCTAAAACCTTCTAAAATATTCAAATGAAAATTCTGGAATATGCCCAAGTCCAAAATCACCATCCTGACCTAACGTAGTCATCAGAACTCTAATCTGAGGTCAAATACACAAAAGTCAAATTTGATCAACTCTTCTAACTTAAAGCTTCCTAAATGAGAATCATTCTTCCAAATCAATCCCGAATCACCTAAAAACCAAAATCGAAGATTCACACAAGTTATAAAAAATTATATGGAGATACTCAAGACTTCAAATACCTGAATGGAATATAAATGCTCAAAACGACTGGCTAGACAATAGCAAGAACAATACGCATGGTGACTGATTTCACCACTAGACTAAATGTTTGATCATAGTCTAGTCCAAAATTGTTGATTGTAACCTTGAGATACAAGTCAAACTTTGTAACATTCAAGAGACCCGTCAAAATTTTATTTAACTCTATAAATCCAATGACAACCAATAACATTAGCATTAGATGGTGGAGGTACAAGATCCTAAGTGTGGTTAGATATAAGAGCATTGTACTCGTCAACCATTGCACGTTTTCAATTAGTGATTTGTTAGATTCTGTAAAGGAATTTAGTTCTGGTAAAAGTAGTAAAATATGCGATATTAAAGATAGTAGAATTCGAGGTTTAAGAGAAGTAGTTTGTTGCCTTGTGATCATGTGATGAAGTTTAGAAGTAGGTGGATGTAAACTGCAAGAATTATCACAAGGGATTACAATAGTCGTGGGATCCTTTATTTTGATGATTTGACAAACTTCACGAGAGAACCAGATAAGGAACACTTTACACAATCTCAAGATTGCAAGGTTCCAGTTTGGGACATGTTTCAAATCTCCAGAGTTGAAGGAACAGCTGAGGGAATAGGTCCCTACCTGTTCTCGAGGTGACTGTACAAGTCAAGTCCCCCAACTGTAAAGTTGACAATCTTCATGAGAGAACCAGATAAGGAACATGTTACACGTTCTCAAGATCTTAAGATCAAAAGGTTCCAGTTTGGGATATGTTTCAAATCTCCAGAGTTAAAGGAACAGCTGAGGGACCAGGTCCCTACCAATTCCCGAGGTGACTATACAAGTCAACATTAACTCATACCACTTGGGCAATGATATTCACTTGTTGTTCTTGTTATTATTTATTCTCTATTGCCCAAGTGTCATGAGTTAATGTTGCTGAACTTCTTTTTGGTTGTGCTTCTTCTGTTATTCTTTTCGATGATACCAAAAGGAGAAAGTTACATAGGTGTCAATAGGGGGAGGAATAGAAACGAATTGATATGTTGTGTTGTGCATGAAAGATAGCTCTGCTTCACAGGGGGAATGTTACTAATAACATGTTGAATATAGGTCTGATTCACATAGGAACATGTGAGGAATTAGTTACATAGGTGTCAATATAGGGAGGAATAGAAACGAATTAATATGATGTGTTGTGCATGAAAGATAGCTCTGCTTTGCAGGGGGAATGTTTCTGATAACATGTTAATTATAGGTTTGATCCGCAGGGGAACATGTGAGGAATCTGGTTCTCAAGGGGAATATCAATTTTGGGTTTATCATCATCAAAAAGGGGGAAATTAATAAGTTATGCATCTTATGTTTTGATGATCTGACAAACAGTCTCAAGGAACCAACTGTGAAAATATGGCTGATTCGTAGGGGGGACAATGTGGAGATCTGGTTCTCAGGAGGAATATCAATTCCAAGTTTGTCATCATAAAAAGTGAGAAATTGATAAGTTATGCATCTTTTTTTTTTTTGATGATTCAACAAACTTCATGAGAGAACCAGATACGGAATCTGTTACACATTCTCAAGATCTTAAGATCGAAAGGTTCTAGTTTGGAATATGTTTCAAATCTTCAGAGTTGAAGGAACAACTGAGGGAATATGTCCCTACCAGTTCCCAAGGTGATTGTACAAGTCAAATCCCCCAACTATAAGTTGACAAACTTCATGAGAGAACCAGATAAGGAACCTGTTACACATTCTCAAGATCTTAAGATCGAAAGGTTCTAGTTTGGGATATGTTTCAAATATCCAGAGTTGAAGGAACAGCTGAGGGACCAGGTCCCTACCAATTCCTGAGGTGATTGTACAAGTAAACTCACCAGCTGTAAAGTTGCTTCTTGCACATGCTACAATGTAGAAACAGTGCAAAGGTTAACTTTGTTAGGAATGCCCTTCACCTAACATGCTTGAATCATAAAAGTGATGTCACAAATGAGATATTAACATAAAGCAAAGGTAAAACAAATCATTTGCACATTCAAGAACTTATCAAGAATTCTCTCAAGTGTGTGTCCATCTTGAAAGTGATTCTCAAGGGCATCAAGAACAAAGAACAACATAGCAATGAACCAGTTTCCCATGTTGAGTTATTATATGCCCTTAGTTGTGTTGTATCTTTGTTGAAGTTCTTACTTGAAATTCCTACTTAGCTTACGTAGAAGCATTGTGTGGGAAACCCTTTGTAAATCATAAACTCTTGTGTTTATTTCTTGGATAGAGTAAGTCGAGTTGTGAAGTCTTTGTAATATAGTTATTACAAAGTGGTTTGTAATAGTGTTGTTACAAGTTAGTGACTGATTAAGTTTTTGTAATAGAGTTATTACAAAGTGGCTTGTAATAGTGCATTTACAAGTTAGTGAGGGGCTAAGAGGTTAATTCCTAGGTTACAATAGATTATAATCTAAAGATTACTCAGTAGTGAAGTAGAAATCCTACAAGTGTAGGTCGTGGTTTTTAATCTGATTGAGCTGGGAGTTTTCAACGTAAAATTCCTTTGTGTTCTTTATTTACTGTCGATATAGTTTGGTGGACCCTTAAATTCCCTTTATAGTTTGGTGAACCCTTAAATTCTATCAATTGGTATCAGAGCAGGTTCTTCTGAAAAGTTAACACCTAGAAAAGATCTACATGGCTGCTCCACCAAACTTCGAGGAAGGACAATCAATGTATGGACCACCAAGATTCAATGGCCAATACTATGGTTGGTGGAAAATAATAATGCATGACTTCTTTATGGCTGAGGACTTAGATCTGTGGGATGTAATCTATGATAGACCTTTTTTCCCATGAAAATTGTTGGTGAGGGAACAATTACAGTCCCAAAAATAAGAAAAGAGTACAACGATGCTGATAGAAAGGCTATTGAGAAGAATTTTAGGGCGAAGAAGATTCTTGTTTGTGTCATCGGACCAGAGTACAACCGCGTCTTAGCTTATCAGTTTGGTAAGGAGATTTAAGAAGCTCTTCAAACTGCCTATGAGGGAACTACTCAGGTTAAGCAGTCCAAAATTGATATGCTTACTGCTATGAGCTTTTCACGATGAAGGAGGATATGTCTATTCTATATATGCCACACGTTTCACCTCTATTATAAATGAGCTCCACTCCCTTGTCAAGTCATCCCAAGAAGCAAGCTGGTCCAAAAAATACTCGGTGTTTTACCAGGTTTTTAGGAAAGTAAAGTGAAAGCTATCACTGAAGCCAAGGATTTGTAGAAGCTAACTATTGATGAACTCATTGGAAATCTCAAAACTTATGAGATGAAGAGAAAGAAGGATCTTGAAAGAAGAGAGCCCGAAAAGGAGAAGAACCTCAAGGTTGTCAACAAAGAGTCAAGTAGTGATGAATCCGATATGGAGTATCACACTCGAAGACTCCAAAAGATGATTCAAAAAAATGGTGGGATTCCAAAGAAAGGAAGTTCTAGCAGGAATTTCAAAGAAAATGATTGCTGCCATAAGTGTGGAAAGTCTGGACATTTCATTAAAGTTTGTCCTCTTTATAAGTAGGATCATTATAAAACCAATACTGATAAGGTGGCTAAGAGGAACCAGGTCCCTTGCAGGAAGTTCAAAAGAAGAGAGGCTACTTACAACATGATGAAACAAGCTTTGGTTGACTGGGGAAATTCCTCCGGTGAATCTGAAGGTGAAGATGACCAAGGAGATATATCTATGATGGTTGCTGACAATGGATCTTCAGAATATGAGTCAATCTTTACACTCATGGCCAAATCTAATAATAATGAGTACAAGGAGGAAGATGAGGTAAGTTTTCTTGATGTTCAAAGAAATTTTGAAAACTTACTCTAAGAAAAAATTGATGTCCTTAGCAAATGCGTTGGTTGATGCCTATCATAGCCTCATTAATGAGAAAAATGCTTTAATATAAGAAATTGGTGACACAGAACAAGAGAGGGATAATGTGGTAGTTTTCATTATAGATTTGATGGAACAAGTGGAAGAAGTAACCAGAGATAATAACTTGTTGAAAATCCAAACGAAAAAATGGATGGAAAACACTAAGGGTAAAGAAGTGGCTATTAAGGCTCAACTTGAGCTTGAGAATGAGCTTAAGAAAGTTAAAACAAGTCTTGTTGTTGAGCTTGAAAAGAATAGACAACTTCAGGAGGATTTGAAAAGTTCTAAAAATAATCTTGATAAGTCACTTAATTGTACTTGGTCCTCGGATGTAATAACGTCTATGTACAAGAGTAATGGTGGAAACAGGCAAGGAATCGGGTTCTAAAAAGTTAAAACCTCCTATAATCCCCATAGCAAGTATGTAATTATGGTTGATAATAGGTTGTGCACTCACTGTGGCCAAATGGGTCATCACAAGGACTCTTGTAAAACTAAAATTTAGTCTTTGCAGAAAAACAAAGATTTTGTTGAAAAGAGGCCAACTGATAAGGAACTTGGTTCCCCGAAAAGAAAATATGTGCTGGGCAAAAAGAAGATTGATCCGCCAGTTCTATCATTATAAGGGACCCAATCTGGTTTGAGTTCCTAAGTCTAATCATTGATTCAGTATGTAGGCTGGATTAAGAGGTAGTAGTAAAAAAAGGGTACATGGATAGTGTTCTCTAAGCATAAAATTAGAAGAATGAATGATTTTCTCACTCTAGGCCTTTCAAGGTGGGAGTGTGTCCTCTGGAAATGACAAAAAGGCTATATTCTTGGTGTGGCAAAATTGACAAAATACTGTCCCATGCAATTGAAAATGTGTACTTTGTGAATGGCTTGAAATACAGCTTGTTGAGTGTGTCTCAAATCTGTGATAACGAAAAATGAAGTGAAGTTCTTGTCCAAATCTTGCACTTTCACCAATCTTAAAACTGGTGAAATTGTATTGATAGCCAAGAGATTCAAAAATATATATGTTGCAGACCTTGATTCACTGAATGTTGGTGATATAAGATGCTTAAGTGTCATTGATGATGATGTAGAGTTATGGAACAAACGACTAGGGCATGCGAGTTTTTATTTGCTGAACAATTCGGTTATGGAGGACCTGGTTTGTGGGTGAAGCATTCAACAATACTTGCTACTTGATTAATAAATGAATGATCAGGTCCCTTCTCAAGAAGTCCCTCTCTAAAATGCTCAATGGGAGAAAACAAACGCTAACTTACTCGGGAGTGTTTGGATGCAAAATGTTTTATTCCCAACAATGGTGGCAAGTGGTCACATAACAAAGAAGATAAAGATGGAGAATTTACGAATGCTCCTGGTGAAGCTATAGATATTGCTAATGGAAATACTGATTTGATGAGTCAATTCAAGCAAAGCGATTAAGGAGATGTAGCAGAATCTCCAAAAGGCACAGAGGAACCTGGTCCCTCTATCACCTCGACTGAAGCTGAACATAGGGTTGTTGATGTTGCATTAGGTACTCCTGAAGCAAAACAAAAGAGTGGAAGTCATAATTCTATTGATGTCAATGATGACTCACATATGGAGGAACCTGGTCCTTCAAATTCTGAAGTTCAAACTCAAATCGAGCCTAAGAACATCAAAGAAGCATTGAAAATGCTAACTGGATGGCTGCTATGGAAGAAGAACTCTATCAGTTGAGAGAAACCAGGTGTGGCACCTTGTCCCTAGGCCTTCAGATAGAACAGTGATTGGAACCTGGTCCTTCGATGATTGGCTATGTTAAGAAGGAAAGGTACAATGCTAAAAAGTATTTTTTGGTGACATCTAACTCAAATTTATATTGCTATTGGTATACATACATGGCAGTTTCAGAACAAAACAAGTAAGAGCGGCATTGCCCTTCTAGGAGTTTTTGTCAAATTTTCAAAAACCGTCAAGGAACGTAGTTCATGTGACTCAGGTTAGTAGTCTCTTCAATACTTATATGCCTTTTTAAATTGCTGAAGTGTAATGTCATTAATTTATTCCCATCTTTCTCCAAATTTTTGAAGTCCAAAATGTTAAACCTTTTCTGAACTAACCTGTTGCCCTGAAAAGACGTTTCCTTCTCTCACACCCAACCAAAACCAATTCTTTTCTTCAAAACTAAATTAACCTTATCTAAAAAATAATCCTTCTCTCCAAACATGCCAGAAATGAATCCAACTCTTTTACATTCCAAAATTCTAACTCCATCTGAATCTAAACCCAAGAAGTCTTTGGTAGATTTTGATGGGACTTTAACTTAGGATGCTAATTCTGATGATGATTTTTTCTCTTGGGTTATGTGCTTAAACGAACATCTGATCCAGTAAAAAAGATTGAGAAAAGTAGGCTGATTGATGATGAAGTGGTGTGACTTGCTGATGTGGTGATTGTGGAAGAGAGAATGAAGTGGGAAATCTCCATTTGTGAGAAAGAATTAAAAAAAAATTGAGAAAAGAAATTTGGCTGAGAAAGATGCATCATAACAAATTGAGAAGAAGAAGAGGGATACATGGATACTTAGGGAAAGAAAGGGTAGTGTGAGTGAGGATCCTGGTTCCTTACAGAAGCAAAATGTTGAGTTATCGGGTTTGGAAAGGTAGAAGACTCTGATTTCTCAAAGAGTTCTGTTAGGCAGAGTGTTGACTATGATATCACTGAAAACTAGACGAACTTCTTGACATTATTGAGTTTCAAAAATAGAATCACCTCTTTGTTCCTCCAAGTCCCAATGTTTATGAAGAAGAAGTAAAAACTTATATGTTGTATGTGTTACTTTGATGCTATGTGTGCGTGAGACTGAGTTTCTTCTTGATAAGGAGAAGCTTGGGGATATTCTTGGTGATCTGATTAATGGTTCAGCCTGCTCAGATAAGTAGAGAACTAGGTCCCCATGGACCCTTGGCAGAATAGAACGCTAAGTTGAAGTGTGAGAATGAAAGATTGAGGAAACATGGGGAGGAGCTGAGAGAGCAGAGGCTCATTGATCAAATGATTGTGAATAAACGAATTGACAAGCTCATCAAGGCCTTAATCCCCTTACTTTTCTTCCTGCTCAATGATCCATGTCTTTCACTCCTTCCAAATTCCCTCAAATTTCTATTTTCTTTTGATCACTATGTTTGATAACATTGGTACTATAGTTGTTTAAATTTTCATATTCTGTATTGTTGAAACTACTATGCTTTTATTATAATTACTCTACTATGGGCAATCACTCTATTTTGGGCAATGACATTCACTTGTTATTCTTGTTATTGTTTATTCTATGTTGCCCAATTGGCATGAGTTAATGTTGAACTTCTTTTTGGTTGTGCTTCTTCTGTTATTCTTTTCGATGATGCCAAAAGGAGGAAGTTACATAGGTGTCAATAGGAGGAGGAATAGAAACGAATTGATATGCTGTGTTGTGCATGAAAGATAGCTCTACTTCGCAGGGGGAATATTGCTGATAACATGTTGAATATAGGTATGAACCGCAGGGGAACATGTGAGGAATTAGTTACATAGGTGTCAATAGGGGGAGGAATAGAAAAGAATTGGTATGATGTGTTGTGCATGAAAGATAGCTCTGCTTTGCAGGCTTTGCAGGGGATATTTCTGATAACATGTTGATTATAGGTTTAATCTGCAGGGGAACATGTGAGGAATCTGGTTCTTAAAGGAATATCAATTTTGGGTTTATCATCATCAAAAAGTGGGAAATTAATAAGTTATGCATTTTTTGTTTTGATGATTTGACAAACAGTCTCAAGGAACCAATTGTGAAAATATGGCTGATTCGTAGGGGGAACAATGTGGAGATTTGGTTCTTAGGGGGAATATCAATTCCAAGTTTGTCATCATCAAAAAGTGGAAAATTGATCAGTTATGCGTCTTTTGTTTTGATGATTTTACAATCTTCATGAGAGAACCGGATAAGGAACCTGTTATACATTCTTAAGATCTTAAGATTGAAAGGTTCCACTTTGGAACATGTTTCAAATCTCCAGAGTTAAAGGAACAACTGAGGGAATATGTCCCTACCAGTTCCTGAGGTGACTGTACAAGTCAACTCCCCCAACTGTATAGTTGACAAACTTCATAAGAGAACCAGATAAGGAACCTGTTACACATTCTCAAGAACTTAAGATCGAAAGGTTCCAGTTTGGGATATGTTTCAAATCTCCAAAGTTGAAGGAACAACTGAGGGACCAGGTCCCTACCAATTCCCGAGGTAAATGTACAAGTCAACTCCCCCAGCTATAAAGTTGCTGCTTGCACACGCTACTGTAAGGAAACAGTGCAGTAGTTAACTTTATGGGGAATGCCCTTCACCTAACATGCTTGCATCATCCAAATGATGTCACAAATGAGATATTAACATCAAGCAAAGGTAAAACAAATCACTTGCACATTCAAGAACTCATCAAGAATTCTCTCAAGTGTGTGACCATCTTGAAAGTTATTCTCAAGGGCATCAAGAACAAAGAACAACACAGCAACGAACCAGTTCCCCATGTTGAGTTATTATATATCCTTAGTTGTGTTGTATCTTTGTGGAAGTTCTTACTTGCAATTCCTACTTAGCTTACTTAGAAGAATTATGTAGGAAACCCTTTGTAAATCATAAACCCTTGTGTTATGTCTTGGATAGCATAAGTCGAGTTCTGAAGTCTTTGTAATAGAGTTATTACAAAGTGGCTTGTAATAGTATTGTTACAAGTTAGTGAGTGATTAAGTTTATGTAATAGAGTTATTACAAAGTGGCTTGTAATAGTGTTGTTACAAGTTAGTGAGGGACTAAGAGTTTAATTCCTAGGTTACAATAGGTTATAATCTAAAGATTGCTCATTAGTGAAGTAGAAATGTTACAAGGGTAGGTCGTAGTTTTTAATCCGGTTGAGCTGGAAGTTTTCAACGTAAAATTCCTCTGTGTTCTTTATTCACTGTTGATTTACTATGGGAACAGATACAGAACCTAGTTCCCTATACTGTTTGGTTTTATAGTCTGTTGCTTACTATGGGAACAACTAGAGAACCCGGTTCTCTATATAGTTTGGTGGATACTTAAATTCTATCAATATTATTTTTGAATTCGGATGTAAAGGTCGTGGAAGAGATTGGGGTGAGAGTATAGATGAGATAGAAGTAAATTTTTGAATTAAAGTTGGTTGGGGAGTTAGAGAATTAAGTTATGTAGATAAAATATTTTTTTAACATGGAATAATAGAAGATATAGGAAGTGTAGTTAGAGTTGATACAAGAGGTGAGGAAGAATTACATAGAGAATAGGTGGTTTGTACTGAAATAAGATTTGGTTCAAGGCATGCGGTATTCTGTCGTGGGGAGGATTCATATTGAATTAATTTTGAAGTGGGAAGACATAAATTAGGATATAACCTTTGCGAGATAAGTGAGGAGTTAGAAACTGTAGATTGTGCTGAATTAGGCATTTGATATTAAGAAGAGATATGTTGCCTATTATCTTGCAAATTGTTGGGAGAGAGTTGTCCCACAACATGACTTTGAATATTAGAATAAAACAATTTACAATTACTAATTTTAAAAGGAGTGTGAGAAGATGGAGATAAAGAGGAGCAGGGAACTTGTGGCATACTTGTATTTTTCCAGAATAAGATAGGTGAGAAGGAATAAAAAAGGAACTACAAACTGGAGACTTGAACAAAAAACTATTATTTAAATTAGAATATTTAGAAAAAATAAGGCGAGGATAGGGAAATAAACTCTCATTAAAACGAACATGTCTTGAGATATAGACTTTATTACTTAACGGATCAAAACGTTAGAAACCCTTATAGTTAGAGAGATAACCAAGAAAAACACATTGCATGAATAGAGACTTAATTTGTTTGCGCAATAGTCATAAAGATTAGGATAAAAAGAACAACCAAAGACATGTAAATGATCATAAGTAAGAGACCTACCAAATAATAATTTAAATGGTATTTTGTAATAATTATGAGTAGTAGAAAGAATATTTAGGAGATACACCGTAATATGAAATGCTTCTACCTAAAATGTAAAAGTAAGGGAGGCTTGAAAAAGAAGAGAGTGAATCATATTTAAGATTGTGTGATACATTCGCTCCTTTCCATTTTGTTGGTGTGTATGAGGACAAGAGATTCAAAGAGAAATTCCATTATCATTGAGAAAAGAATGAAATAAGTTAAGCTTGACATATTCAACAGCCCCATCATATTGTAACTTTTTTATTTTAGTGTATCTGCTTGAGAGAGAGTGCATAATTAGGTAGTTGTTTGAACAACATCACTCTCGGATTATAGGCGAGAGTCACAACCGAGGGTTTAGAGGTTGGATTAGAGACAGCGATACCTCGGGTGTGATCTAAGTGAACTGTAATGCGAATCTAGATATCGTAGATTGAGAGAGTGCGTCTAGTAAATTATCATAATTACTTGAGAGAGATTTATGATAGCTAGAGAGTTCATGATTGATAGAGGCAACTAAGTCAAAGCTATAAGAAACATACAACTAAGGAAATCAACAATGGGGCAAACCATTATCTTAGACCTTTATTCCAATTATTTGTAACTGCATGTTAGTTAATCTTCATTTTATTAATTCTATTAGTTGTAGTAGTAACTATAACACCACTTGTTATTCACAAAGTTTGAGGAGGTTGACTAATAAGAATTTAGTAATTTAAAGGCTTCTCTTGATACGTTAATTCCATGTGGGATTTGACTGGGGGCATAATACCCCGGATTATATTTTCAACGCCCGCTTAGTCCTTTAATAGACACAGTTGAGCGTGATTAAATTTTGGCAACATTGCTAGAGAAACTAACGGTATTATCAATTGTAGTTGGAGGAAAATACAAAATTCTTAAGTGTAGTCAATTTTCTTTGATTTCACTCATTTATTGAACTTTTAATGTTTGCTAAACCGATGGTACATGTGCATGCCTAGGAACTCTTCGAGAGCTGGTAACATTTTTGAAGCTTTGCTAGACCCCGAAAAAGTTTTCAAGGCCTTGAACAGGGCCAATTGGAGAAACAAACAACAGAAAAACATTGAACACATAGAACCTGAAATGGCAGAATTGAACAACAGAGTCAACCTTAATGCAGAGGATATTGGCGATGGGGTGGTTGACCCTGCAGTAAGAAATTCTGTGCCTCAGGCGCCCATTGCACCCAAGGTGCCACTATATGACTGGGCACAACCCACAGCTGATAACTTGGCAACTGCGATTGTGGTTCCTCAGATTGAAGCGGAATCCTTTCAGATCACAAATAATATGCTGCATTTGTTGCAGAATAAGGGGCTATTTTTGGGGTCGTATGCCAAAGACCCTCAGCAGCATTTGAAGAACTTTCTGTCCATATGCAAAACCCAACGGCAGCCAAATGTCACCCCGGAAGCACTAAGACTGCTATTGTTTCCGTTCTCGATAATAGGAGTTGCCCAGACTTAGCTTAATTCCCTCCCTATCAACTCCATAACGACAGGGGAGGAATTGGTCAAGCAAATTTTGGGAAAATTTCATCCACCTAACAAGACAGCACAGCAGATAGATGAAATAATAAGCTTAAGACAGAAGCCTATGGAAACACTGCAGGAGACATGGGAAAGATTTAAAGGGATGCTGGTGATCTGTCCTCATCATGGTATTCCTGAGCAAATGTTGGGGCAGAGATTGTACATGTGTCTAGCAGATAGTGTCAAAGCCAATGTTGATGCCTCGGTAGGGGGAGACTACCTCAGAAAAACATGGAGAGAGTGCCAGATTTTACTCGACACAATGGCACAAAATTCTGGGTGGACTACCAGAGGTGCACCTATTACCCCAATTGTCCACTTAGTGCCATTAGATCCATCTAACTATATGGCTGAGAACATGGCTACACTGATGACACATATGAGTATTCTCACAAAGAAGGTGGAGGAGTCAGGAATTAAGTAGCAGGTTCACGTTGTAGATACTACCAATGGAGGCTTATGCACATCTTGCCTTAGTCAACCAATGGGTAATCACTGGAATACAGACTGTGATCACACTCTCTACCCAGAAAACATAAACTATGTGTCGAATTATGGAAGTCAGAGACGGGGAGGATAGAACTGGGGTCAGCAGATTCAACTTTATAGGCCACCTCATCAGCAGCACAACAATGGAAACATGGGGGCCACGAGACATCATGGTAACATGGCACCTTACCAAAAGCCTCAAGGATACAATAATCAGGCTCAGCAACAAGCATATCAGCCCCTCAGCAACAACATGGGGGGAGACAAGAAGATGGGTTCTCCCGGTTGGAAGCAATGATACAACAGGTGATTAGGTCTACTGCCAAGATTAGTGAAAGGGTAGATGCCCATGACTCAGCTATCAAAAATATTGAGGTGCAGCTGGGGCAAATTTCAATGGCAGTGAATAATCGTCCTCATGGAACTTTACCTAATAATACTCAAGTAAATCCAAGGGAACAGGGCACAAAATAGCTTATGGTAATGAGTCTCTGCAATGGCAGAGACTTAGACTTGGAACAGGAGATGGCACGTGAAAGCAGGCTGATAGACACACTTGTGCCAATACCCATTGAAATTGATGATTCTACTCCTTTGACCAAAGTCACAGTGCAACCAGTTGAGGGAGAATCCAGTGGGTCGAATGAGGCTGAGAAAGAATTAGAGGTGACCCCAGAGGCAACAGCAGAGATGATAGTTGAAAAAGAGAAAGAATAGATAACAGGTAAGAAGAGACCGCTAGCACCATTCCCTCAAAGGCTGGCGAAATACCAGAAGGAGGAGCAGTATAAGAAGTTCTTGGAGATGTTAAAGCAAATACAGGTAAACATTCCATTGATAGATGCGTTGAAAGAGATGTCTGGCTATGCTAAGATGATGAAGGACTTGATGTCTCGGAAATTTGACTTCCAAGACTTGGCTACTGTCACCCTTACTCAGACTTGCAGTGCTATAGCGACGCGTCCTATTACTGAAAAGTTGTCTGATCCAGGGAGTTTTACAATTCCTTGTACCATTGGCAACTATGCTTTCGCCAAAGCTCTGTGTGATTTGGGGGCCAGCATTAATTTGATGCCCTTAACCATTTATAAGAGACTAGTTATTGGTAAAGCCAGATCCACTTCCATGCTACTGCAACTAGCTGACAGGATAGTAAAAAGACCATCAGGTATTCTTGATGATGTGTTAGTGCAGGTGGGGAAGTTCATGCCCTGCGGATTTTGTGATTTTAGACTGTCGTGTGGACGAAGAAATTCCCATAATCTTGGGTAGCCATTTTTGGCCACAGGTAGAGCTCTCATTGATTGTGAGACTAGGGAGCTCAAGATGAGGCTCAATGACAAAGAAATCACTTTCAACGTGCAAAAGTCTTTGAGGCGGCCAAGTGAGTTTGCCAACTTTTCTCTAATTGATGTCGTGGATGTGATACTAGATAAAGATGATGTGTCCTTGACTGTTGGGGACCCCCTTACTGCATGCTTAATGAACTTGGATAATGTAAACGATGAGAACTTAGTAGAGTGGGTGGAAGCATTAGAAAGTAAAGGGTTATGGCCGAGAGCTCTCGAGTTCAAACCACTACACTTAGAAAAGAGAGCTTGCCAGCCAAGCCCTCAGTTGAAGAACCACCCAAGTTAGAGCTGAAGCCATTACCAGCTCACCTCAGGTATGCTTTTCTAGGCCCAAACTCTATATTACATGTTATTGTCTCATCTGGTTTGTTAGATGTGTAGGAATAGCAGTTACTACAGGTACTTTCAGAATGTAAGACTGCCATTGGTTGGACCATGGTAGATATCAAGGGGATCAGCCCAACTTATTGCATGTATAAGATTCTCCTAGAAGAGGGAGACAGGCCTTCTAGGGAACACCAAAGGCGCTTGAACCCAAATATGAAGGAAGTGGTGAAGAAGGAAATTATAAAGTGGTTAGATGCGGGAATCATTTTCCCCATCTCAGATAGCAGTTGGGTGAGCCCAGTACAGTGTGTACCAAAGAAGGGTGGTATGATGGTGGTAAAGAATGATAAAAACGAGCTTATCTCCACTAGAACCGTCACGGGTTGGACAATATGCTTGGACTACAGAAAGTTGAACCTTTCCACCCACAAAGACCATTTCCCACTTCCCTTCATTGATCAGATGCTCGACAGGCTAGCATGGAGTTTGTTTCCTTGACGGGTACTCGGGGTACAATTCAGATTTCTATTGCCCCAGAGGATAGGGAAAAGACCTCCTTTACTTGCCCTTACGGGGTGTTTGCCTTCAAGAGAATGCCATTTGGTCTATGTAATGCACCTGCAACGTTACAACGGTGCATGATGGTCATTTTCGCAGACATGGTGGAGGACATTATGGAGGTCTTCATGGACGATTTCTTAGTGGTGGGAAATTCGTTCGATGAATGCCTAGCAAATTTAACCCGTGTACTGAAGAGGTGCATCGAGACGAATCTAGTGCTGAATTGGGAGGAGTGCCATTTCTTGGTACAAGAAAGAATCGTCTTGGGGCACTTAGTGTCGAGTAAAGGTATTGAGCTGGACAGAGCCAAAGTCGACGTGATAGAAAAACTTCCACCTCCCACATCAGTTAAAGCTATTCGTAGCTTCCTGGGACACGCCGGATTCTACCGGTGATTCATCAAGGACTTTTCCAAGATCACCAATCCCATTTGTAAGTTGCTCGAAAAAGATAACCTATTTGTGTTTTCTGATGATTGCAGGGTGGCTTTTGAGGAACTAAAGAAGCGGATAGTCACAACACCTATTATAGTTTCTCCCGACTGGGAGCAACCGTTCGAACTCATGTGTGATGCTAGTGACTACGCAGTGGGATCCATATTGGGATAGCTCAAGGATAAGGTAATGCACCCAATTTACTACGCAAGTAGGACGTTGAGTGGTGCTCAGCTGAATTACACGGTAACTGAAAAAGAAATGTTGGTTGTTATGTTCGGCTTTGACAAGTTCAGGTCTTACTTGATCTGGTCGAAGGTGAGCGTGTACACAGATCACATAGCCAATCGGTATTTAATTGATAAAAAAGAGTCCAAACTGCGCCTAATTCGTTGGGTGCTTCTTCTACAAGAGTTTGACTTGGAGATTCGTGACCATAAGGGCACGAAAAACCCAGTCGCTGATCATTTGTCACGCCTCGAAGGTGTTGAAAATGCGACTGAGTCTGAGGATATTCTGGAAACCTTTCCAGACGAGCAGCTGCTAGCCACAAGTGTGGAAGATGTGCCATGGTATGTTGATATTGCAAACTACTTGGCCTGCGGCATTGAACCATATGAACTGTCCTATGTTCAAAAGAAACGATTTTATTGTGACTGCCGAAACTACTACTGGGATGAACCTCATTTGTTTAAAATTTTCATTTATAACATGATCCGGAGATACGTCCCCGAGATAGAACAATGTTCTATTTTGCAGGCTTGTCACGCGTCAACTTATGGAAGACATTTTGGAGGAGTTCGGACAGCAGCGAAGGTATTAGAGGGCGGGTTCTACTGGACAACAATATTTAAGGATGCTCACCAATGGGTAAAGGGCTGCAACGAATGCCAAAGAATGGGAAACATGACCTGTCGACATCAGATGCCAATGAACCCAATTCAAGAAGTTGAGTATTCGATGTCTGGGGGAATTGATTTCATGGGTCCCTTCGTCAGTTCTTATGGCAATAAGTATATACTTGTTTCGGTAGATTACATGTCCAAATGGGTGGAAGCTGCAGCGTTCCCCACCAATGATTCGAGAGTGGTGGTGGGGTTCTTAAAGAAGAATATATTCACCCGATTCGGGATTCTGAGAGCCATCATTTGTGATGGGTGCACGCACTTTTGCAATCGTGTCTTTGAGAAGTTGCTGGCTAAATATGACATGCACCACAAGGTGGCAACCCCGTATCACCCTCAAACGAGCGGGCAGGTAGAGGTCTCAAACCGTGAGATCAAGAGTGTGCTCACTAAAACTGTAAACGCCACAAGAATTGATTAGGCGAAAAAGCTTGACGGTGCACTCTGGGCCTATAGGACTGTATTCAAAACACCTATCGGTGTGAGCACGTGATTTTTACCTCGCTCAAACTATTCCTGTAAAATTCTTAAAAATTAGGATTTTTCTTTATTATTTGAATTTTAGGAAATTAATTGCATGATGTTTGTTTGTTTGCATTTTGTGTGCATTTTTAGTTGGCATAATTCATAAAAAATACAAAAATAGCACATTTTTGCATTTAGAATTCGATTTTATATTTTTGTATTATTGGTCAATTAATATCACAAAATAGAAGGAAATAACAAAATAGTCATTTTTGCATTTTTATTTAATTTTCTTTTTAAACTAGGATTTAGTTTATTTTAAAAAATTAATTAGTTTAATTTTAGGGTTATATCAGATTTTTGTTAGTTTTAATTTTGTATTTAAAAAATGAAAAAAAAAGAAAAAAAATAAAAACAAAAGAAGAAAAGAAAAGAAAACAAATGAAAAAATAATTAAAAGAAAAGCTTGGTCTTAATAAACACCATTTTTTGTCCTAAAACCCATCCATAACCAGCCTACCCAGCCCAAGACCCGCATCATAACCCGGTCTAACCCCTTTGACCCCATTAAACGACGTCATTTGGATTAAACTAATCCTAGTTGTCTAGGTTGTTTAATCTAACGGATGAGAAGCCTATATCAAAAAATATATAAGTGTCCTAACATACCCAACCCCTCTTAGAACCCCTCCCCCTCGTCTCTCTCACCAAACCCTAATTCCGCCCGGAGCCGCCGTCTGCTGACGGCCGGAAATCGCCTCCGCCGCCGACGAATCTCCATTGGCTTCCAAATTTTTACCACAGCCTCGTCTCCTTCTCCTCGTCATGGATCCGTAAATTTTTCCCATAAAATCCCAAACAAACTCCTCAAATCCACGAAACCCTAGGGCGCAGCCTCCATTCACTCCCAAATTAATACTAAGCTATCCATACAGTCTCTTCTTCCCTAATCCGTGGTTGGTTTCCTCCAAATCACCCTCGTTTCTGTCAAATCTAAAAAAACAAAAAAAAACCTAATTTCATAAAGTCCAAGAGGGTTTACGGTCGATTTGACTATAATAAACCTTAATTGTGTGTTTTCTTATGAAAATACACGATAAGGATTATTTTAGTCAAGGTTTTGAAGTGGCTGGCCAAGAATTTGAGATTTAATTCTGCCTATTCTAGGTATTTTTCTTTTCTCTCATTTGTATTGCATATATTTTCAGTCATTTTATCTTCTTTGTTCGTTCTCGACTAGTTTAACTTGTATGATTCTGTTTTTGGCATTCTTTTTTTTTCTTTCACTGTTTGCTTGTCTTAATTTTCCCTTTTATTTTTGTCTTTGATTCAGCCTCGTATATGTTCTTATTGTGCTTTCCTTTATTGTTTCATTAGATTAATGATAAAATTAGTTTTTGGATCCATATTGATTAAAATTAGTTTAGTTTAGATGTTTTTCCCTTCAGTTTAATTTTAGTTCTTTTTGCCCTTTTGTTTAAGAATTTCTGATCAGTCTTTCAAACTAGGGATTTGGGCTTTGAATTGATCTCTGAAATCAGTAAGCCTATTTGAATTGGGTCACTTGGCCCAACCCTTTGTTTGATAGACTTAGGTAATTTCAGGGGTTTTAAGGGTATATTGGGTAGTTCTAATTAGGGAATGTTGCAGTAACTAGTTTGAAAATCTCTAGAACCTTCTAGTTGGGGTTCAAAATAGAATTTCAGTAACTTAGTGTTAGGACTTGAGACACAAGTCAGTCTTTCAGGGACCAATTAGTAAAACTGAAAAATAAAAGAGGGGGCAAGGGGGTAAATGCAAAATCTGAAACTTTCCTTAGTCTTGCCTATAAAAGGCAGTCTCTACTGCCTTGTTTCACAAGTTGTAAATCTGAAAATCCCCAAAAAAATTTCTAAAAGATTGATATTTGAAAATTTTGAATTTTAAAATTCAAAAACCAAAAACTAAAATCTGAGAGTGTGAGAGTTTCTTCTAGATCTGAAATCTTCAAAAATCAAAAACAACAAAAAACTCCAATATTATTGTTCTATTGAAGCTTTCCTCAGATTAATTTCAAGTTCTAGCTATTGATTTGAATTTCTAGCTTAGGTAAAGGAAAAAATGACTTGAGAACTCCTTGTGTTTGGTTGTTGAAGCTTCAGAGATTTCTGGGTTTAATTTCGAATCTATTTTGGTCCAATCAAGCCTGTTCTAGCTATCTGTTTGGTGTTGTTCCCGTGTAGTTCATTTCCTGGGTGTTGTGGTGCTGGTTTGGGTTTAAAATTGGTCCTGTTTGCTGCTGGTGTGAACTGCTGATTACTGTTTGTCACTGCTAAATACTTCTTCCTTTATTTTGCTTCAACATCCTGGTACTGTTCCAGTCCTCACATGATAAATAAAATTCGAGTAAAGTGTGAACAACATTGGAAGAAATGAATGAAATATAATCTATTTTATCGTTGTTTTAGTTTAGTTTAAGTTTGAAATGGATATTATGGTTGTATCTATTTGAATAATCGTCATTTGTATTAACTGGACTATATGGACTGTTTTCAGAATAGCATGAGTATTAACTGTAGTTTTGTTTAATTCTATTTGATCACGATGTTAATTAGAGATTTAAGCCAAACCAAATGTTGATTAGGAGTGAAGTTTCAAATTAGTATGTGTAGTCCTATAGGTATAAAATCAGACAGATCCTGGGGTTCGAGCATACCATGTGTTCTAGGTTATTTATGCTTGACTAACATGAAACTTACAAGAGTTCATTTATGGGTTATGAATTGTAAAACAGCTTGGTATTTTGCAGAAACGAGTCGAAATAGCAATTGTGTCCAGATTTCATCCATTTAGAAAATCCCGAATTAATTATGTCTAGTTATTGACAGTCAAACGGTTTGTGGCATCTTAAAAGTTAATGCGCCTTTGATTTGAGTTAATTGTGTATCTGCCCGCAAAGTGTTAACAGGCCCAAATTAAATTGGCATCGGGTCTTTGGGCTTATCACAGGCCCAGGCTGTCCACCCTTTTGTAAATGAAATCTGGGCCTGTTTTTTAACAAAACTAAAATATCATTCCCTTCCTATTGGGCTGCTTCGAATAACTTGCTGAAAAATTCTGTTTTCTACTTACTAAAGTTGTTGGGTTTAGATGATTTAAAAAGCTGAATCATAGGTTTTGGGCCTTTCAAGTAATGTTAATTAACTAGGCTTTAAAGACAATTCTTAATAGCAAATAATAGTCCTTTTAGGATATCCTTTAAAATATAAAATGAAAACGTTCACATTAAATATCTAGACCTCGGGACGTGCCGTTTAGCGAATTTCATGGCCTCCCGCAAAGTTAATAATACGCTAGTTGCTTTAGGCCCGACATTTAATAATATTACCTTCTTAAACTCAGGTGCATATTTATGTGACCCAAATCCAAATCTCAATGGCATTAGAATATGTCAAAAACCACGGGTGCATTTATGTGACGTGGTTCGAGACGTATTTTAACAGTGTTGCAAATTCCTTAAGAATTTAATTCAAAGCTATAAGTAATTTAAAAATGCACTATAAATTGAAGCATGTATTAAAATCAGATATTTTAGCCATTTATAATAGTTTAAACGACCGTGCTAGAACCACGGGATCTGGGGGTGCCTTACAACTTCCCTCGGGTCAACAGAATTCCTTACTTCCTTACTTAGAATCTCTGGTTCGCAGACTCCACTCGGGAAGTCAAAATTTCCTCGATTTGGAATTCAAGATAAACCGGTGACTTGGGACACCAAAAGTTAAACCTATCCCAAGTGGCGACTCTAAATAAATAAATAATCCCATTTCGAATAATGTCACTTTAAATGGAAAAACTCCCTTATACATTATCTTTCGGGGTAGGTGTGTAAAAAAGGAGGTGTGACAGCTCTGGCGACTCTGCTGGAGAGACAAACCCAGAACTTCGGTCCAAGGTTTAAGAATTCGAGCTTAAATTAGCTGTTATGATTGGCTTTATTTAGTATCGGATTTTTCTTCATGTTCCATGCTATATATGCTAAATGTTTTACCGCTTTGATATTTGCTGAATTGCATACAAACTGTTACAAAACCATTCTCTTCTTATCTTCGGGGATATGTTCGCTGGTCGAGACTCCCTATTATGTTAGTGTCATACTGTAAAATAAGAAAGAGGCTCGAACAAATTACTAAGCCGGATGATCTTTCGGGTCCCCGGTACGTAGCCCCCTCCTAGACTCGAGTTGTTCGCTCGAGTACACAGTCTAGAACAAATACCCAAGTTTTGAACCTAGAATAACTCAACCTCATGCCGGATCCTTAGTAGGAACGTTTGTTTGCATAATGTGCATTTGACTTAGGGGACTCAACACAGGGGTTGGGTCCGTTTAGGACAGGTGACCTGAAATGAAAAGACCATCCTGATGCATCTTACGTGCTACTTGCGCATTTATTTGCTCGGCTTTGCATGTTGACCGGCTTGTATATAATGAGAGAAAATTGATAAAAATAGCAGTGTTAGGACTAAGTGAGGGTAACCACTTGTTTTGAAAAACCAATGCCCAAATAGTACCGAAATGTTGCCGGATTTTCGAAAAAATGAAAAAGGAAATATTTGGAAAAAAAAGAAAAGATTGTTGTTCAAAAAAATATATTTGGTTTGACAAATCTGCTCGAACTACGCTGGTTTGATTCTCACCGGATGTGAGATACATAGGCAGCCCTCATCGGGTCCAACCTCCCTTTTGTAAAAAATAGCCAAAAATGTCAAAATTTTAATTTTCATCATAAATAAGTCGGGTGATGCCATTCTTGTTAAAATAAGCCGAATGTCCCCAAAAGGGAGCCGGAAGGCTGTTGTTGCAAGAACAGCCACCCTGAGTCATTTTAAATGGTTTGCGGGCACAACCTTAAAATCTTTCTCCCAGAAGTGCTGAAAGGTCGTATCTCCAAAACCAAGTCCTTGTTTTTCTAAATAAAGAAAAAAATTGCAAAAATAGCCATTTTTCTGTTAGGTCAAAATAAGTCATTAAATCCCCTTTAACTAAATGTGCAGGATGAATACCACTGACATTAAACCCTTCTCAGTCCTGAGTGAGATCCCTTTGAAGCTCCACATGTGGTGGAATGACTTGCGTAAAGGTAGCAGAGAAACGATGGTCAAGGTTTTGGGTGGTCTCGTCGGATTGTTGAACATCAAACCAAGAACGGATATTATTGAAGCACTGATACCATTTTGGGACCCAACTATTAATATATTCTGATTCTCGAACTTCGAGCTTACACCAACACTAGAAGATATTGCGGGATATGCGGGTCTCAACGGGAACCTCAGGAGTAGATATCCATTGGCACCGAGATCGGTAACCCTCCACAGATTCCTGGACTTGTTGAGCATTAGTCGGGACATTCAAGATAAACATCTATCAGAAAGGTGTTGCACACTTCATTTCTTATACCACCGATATGGCAACCCAAAAGATTTTTAGGAGCCCAACACCGATTTGACACACGCCGAAAACAAAGATAAATGGAAGACCCGGCGGGGATTGGCTTTCATGGTAGATTTTCTAGGGGTCATGATCTACCCACGAAAAGACGGTCACATAGATATTGGACTTGTAGGAATGTTGGATGTTGCCATAAAGAATTCTAATAGCATGGTGGTTCCCCTGATTGTGGCAGAAATGTATCGAGCTTTGACCATGTGCCGAGAGGGTGTAAAATTCTTTCAGGGTTGCAATCTGTTGCTATAGCTATGGATACAGGAGCACCTTTGTCACCGCACGGGGTATATGAACTATGATTTAGCCGGGCTAAGTTGTATTGAGGAGTTTGGAACCCGGTAACAGGTATTGAGTTCCTCAAGGGCACTGAGGCTTGGTTGTCATGCTTGAGATCTTTGACTGCGGATAAAGTTGAATGGGCTTTCCGATGGCTTCCCGCTACTGAGGTTGTGTACACATCGGCGGAAGTACCTTATATTCTTTTGATGGGCATTCGAAGCATCCAACCCTATGCTCCCTATCGAGTTCTGCGGCAACTAGGAAGATTCCAAACTGATCACAATGACGAAGACCTGAGCGGACAAATCATTGAGTTAGGCCCAAAAGATACATTCCGGAAGGAAAAATCCGACAAATATGGAATGAGTGCAAGTTCCTTAAGCCTAAGACTATAGTACAGGATCGGGCCAGAGGCGAAGTAGACCCTAAATACTTAACCTAGTTTGGCAAAAGATCTCAAGTTCCTGAGAGACCCACCAAAAGGCCACATGTCCAACAATTTACTAACGGAGCCCACGTACAATGGGATTGGCTAGCCAAAGAAAGGGAATATCGAGCCAGAATAGGGGAGTTGGAGCAGCGGTCCAAAATAAGCAATTTGAAAAGAGTGTGCAAATTGCAACTGATGAAGGTGGTAAGAAGAAATTGATTCAAGAAAATAAGGTTCTTAAAGCTCAGATCCAACAAATGAAAATAGCTGCTAAAAATCAAGAAAGAAGTCGGTCCGATGAGAGGTTGATAAAAGGACTGAAGAAGCAAGTCTTAAAGTGCCAGGAAGAGTTGGAGAAATATGAAGGCAATATGGCAAAAATCTAGGCACAGTGGGCAAAGAAAACAGAGGAAAAAGCACAATGTGTGCAACAAATGAAAAGAAATTATGAGGGAACCATTGCTAATCTGAACAGAAAAGTGAATACCCTTGATGACAAGGCAGCGCAGCGAGACAAGGAATTTCAGGCTGAGAGGGAACAGTGCTATAGGCTAATGGCCGAGATGGAGAAAGAAATAAAGTTGTTGCAAGACCATCACTTCCACAACTCCCAGGTGTTAGATGCTTGCAACCAGCAGATAAGCCGACTATTCCAGGAAAAGGGCCGGATCAGAGAAAGAAGTAGAGGCATTGCGGATTTATATTGTCATGAAATGTCAAGCCGGCGAAAGAATGGGTCGTACCACTTTCTTTGCTACAGTGATAATATTTGTTCGTCGGGTTATGAATGATTTGGAACAGTTACAAAGGGGTCTTGCACGTAGGCCCGCGGCGATGCCGAATGATGCACAATGGGTCCCAATATTTGAAGCTTTGATGTATTCCTAGTTATCGAGTCTGTATTTCATTATTTTGAGTCTGTTTAGCAATCGGAGTTTTATTAATGAAAAATTGAAAAAATCCCAAAAATTATTTCCTTATCTTTGCATTTATTTGTAAGAACTACGCTTTGTTTGATTCATGCGGGGTCATGATACGTAGGTAATCTCCATAAGATTCGACTGTAACCCTAAGGAAAAAAAATACGAGGGAAGGAAATAAAAGGAAAGACAGAGTGGAAAAGAAACGCAAAAAGAGAAAGGCCAGAAAGAAAAGAAAAATGGAGAGGAAAGAAAAATCAAAATAAGAGAAAACCAGAAAGCAAAAGCAAGGAAAAGGAAGTCAAAAGAAAAGAAACGGGAAGAAAAGCCGGGATGACGCATGCAACTATAGCAAACATGTAGACACTCCTTTAACTGTATAGGTGCATCACACCCCAATGTGCGGTTACCTATCTGTTACTTGTCTTAAACTAACCGCTGTTGATATCAAATATCCAGCTTAGGTTTTTAGAAACGGTGGTTGGTTTTTGGTAAGCTGGCATCGCATCGATATTTCACCAGATCAAAAGGAAGTACAGAAATGTCACCTGAAATGACTTTGCCACTAGTTCTCATCACTGAAGACAGCCCCATATCAGGGATCCCGGCCTCCGAGTCTGCCACAGCTGAAGAAAATTGGATATTGCATCTCCGAATGATGGAGATGTGGGACGCATGGACTAATGGCAGGGAGCCTCCAAGTGCTATCCCTGGCTTTCCTAAATTGTTCCCGAGAACCGGGGGTACTTCTAACATCCCCATCAGTCACCCGAATACCCCGTCTGCTCACTTCATAGAAACACCTTCTGAGGTACGCCCCCAGGCGATCACATCAGGAGCAGCTCCCAAAATTTGTACTGCTCCACCATGCTCCGCCACCACACAACCTTCACTACCTAGGCCCCTTTTTGATCCCTCGGCCTTCACTTTCCAAAATCCCATCTTTCAAGCTGATCCTCCTCAATATCCCACATACACTCACCCTCAGCCACCGTCATTTGAGCTTACATCAGGGCAAGATAAAACTCCCAAAGCTCCTGAACAAGATGAGATGGCGAAAAGAATGAGGAGCCTTAAGCAGAGCTTAAAGAATATGCAAGGCTTAAGCGGGCAGAAAAGTGTCTCTTATACTGATCTGTGCATGTTCCCTCACGTGCACCTGCACATGGGATTTAAAACGCCAAAATTCAAAAATCATGATGGGCATGGCGATCCCATTGCTCACCTGAAAAAGTATTGTAATAAGTTACACGGGGCCGGCGGAAAAGAAGAGTTGTTGATGGCTTACTTCGGAGAAAGCTTAGTAGGCATTGCCTCAGAGTGGTATATGGACCAAGACGTCTCACGATGGTACATTTGGGACGATCTTGTCAGAGATTTTGTAAGGCAGTTTCAATACAACATCGACATTGCGTCAGACAGGAACTCCTTGGCAAATTTGAAGAAGAAGCCCTCGAAAAGTTTTAGAGAATATGCTATTAAGTGGCGCGAACAGACATCGAGGGTGAAACCTCCCATGGATGAAGTAGAAATGGTCACTGTCTTTCTCCAGGCCCAGGAAGTATATTACTTCCAGAACATGATGTTGGCCATGGGCAAATAATTTACAAAAGCAATCAAGATTGGTGAAATGGTAGAAAACAGTTTGAAAACGGGCAGGAATTTGAGTCAGTCAGCCATCAGAGCAACCTCTCAAGCCATCCAAGGCGGGTCTGGAGGAATGGACAAAGGTAAAAAGAAAGAGGAAATGGTTATGGCATCATCAGGGGGAAGAAGATACCGAGCTCCTAGACCTATATTTTCTGAAAGAACCCCTCAATATTACTACCATCATCATGATATGGCCTATGCTCCTCCACCTTATGCGGTCATGAACACTCAACCTTTCAACCGACCGCAGCCACATGCCAATAGAAATCAACCTCTATTCCTAAGAAATCAGTCTTCCCACAAGAACCACTATAATCCTCGACCTCTGCATGATAAATTTTGTCCTCAAGAACCATCTAGAAGACCAAAATTTACACCAATCGGTGAACCGTACTCCAGTCTGTTCCCGAAGCTTGTTCAAATAAGTTTGCTGCAGCCCATACCTACAAACAGGCAAAACCCAGAATCACCATCCTATCGGCGGGGCGTCCGATGTGCTTATCACTCAGGAGCTAAGGGGCATGATACAGAAAACTGTTGGACATTGAAGAGAGCCGTGGAAGACTTGATAGAGCAGGGGAAGATAGTGCTGAGGGACGAGGAGGTCCCAAATATGACCAATAATCCTTTGCCAGCCCACAAGTGATTGGAATGATCTGCAAGGATAAAGTGTTCGATCCGGCATTAAAGGTCATTATTGCTATTGCTGACGCAGAAAGAAAACCAAAGGTTGCTTTAAATCAAGATAAAGGGGATAGGAAAAACAAAGTCACCAAGGCGGAGCTGGAAAAGAAAGCTAAAGCAAAACAGAAGCGATACCTCCCAAAAATGGAATTCTCTATGTCTACCGAGGCTGTCAAGAAAAGAAGCTGATGGTGAGCCCCCCAAGGAAATTGGAAGTGAAAAAGGGAACACAAATGTACGTACCCAAAGGAGCCTATGTGGTATGGGGGACAATTAAACCACCTCAGCTGAATGAGCCAGTGGTTATTGGAACAGAAGCTAATGACGAGCCCTGCTGCAGTGCCATGGAATTATCAGCAGACCTTGGTCACATACAAAGGAAAAGAGATCTTGGGAGAACTTCCGAAAAATTCCCCTGTTGAGAAGTACTCAAATGTAGAGGAGGTAAACATTGCCACGCGAAAGTGCTTTCCATCCAAGAAGCCTATGAGTACTGAGAAAGCGGAGGCTTTCTTCCAGAAAATGAAAATGCTTGATTATGAGGTTGTTGATCAATTAGGAAAATACCCTGAATAAGTGTTGTTACTATCACTAGTGACGAAATAATCTGAGCATCAAAAGATATTAATGAAAACTCTAAATGAGGCGTATGTGCCAATTGAAACTTCAGTCGAACAGCTTGAAAGAATGACAGAAAGGTTCTTTGCTGTCAATCAAATGTCATTTAGTAAAAACGACTTGCCTCCAGAGGGAGCTGCTTATAACAAAGCCTTACATCTGACTGTCAAGTGTGAAGGTTATTATGTAAAGCGAGACATAGTGGATGGAGGCTTGGGCGTTGACATCTGCCCACTCTCCACACTTCATAGAATGGAAATCAAGACTGGAAGGATTCATCCCAATAACGTCTATGTGAGAACCTTTGACGGCGTCAAAAGGGATACCATTGGCGAAATTGACCTAATATTAGCTATTGGCCCAGTGGATTTCGGGGTGACTTTCCAAGTGCTGGACATGGATACATCTTATAATTTTCTTCTGGGAAGGACTTGGATCCATGCTACAGGAGCTGTACCTTCCACCCTCCACCAAATGGTGAAATTTGAGTATGAACATCAGGAATTTGTGGTCCACGGAGAAGACAAACAGTCAATCTATCGAGACCCATATATCCCTTGTTTGGAAGCGAGGGAAGGAAGTGAACACATTGTGTAATAAGCTTTTGAAATTGTGGTGGCAGGTCAGTACGAAGAAGGAAATCCTCACCCCCAACCTTTCCTATCGAATGCTTCAATTATGGTGGCTAAAGAAATGATTAGACATGGTTCAGCCGAGAGAGGGCACTAGCACCGATGAGGTGTTATACATGGGACCAAGCGCCAAGCTTCAAAACTGGAAGGATACGCCATTCTCGATCAGGCGGGAGTCCCGGTAGACCCGTCCTGCTACTTTTTCTGCATCCCAAGTTATTTCAGGGTGTAACTCGGATGTTTCTTTTGGTTTCTTATCTTTAAATTCCCGATATAAACCCTTCTATCTTCAAAACTGGAAAAAAAAATATAAAAAAAAAAGAAAGAAAAAGAAAAAAAATAAAAAATAAAAAAAAATCTAATGAAATTAATATTTCATCGTCCAGGAATGTCTCTTTTCTTAATCTTGTCATTTCTTATTCTCTTTTCAGTTCTATTAAATGCAGATTTCAATAACATGACATGCTTGCGGACTTCATGCCCAGATCCCAAAAAGTTGTCAGACCTCGAAATAATGAGTCAAGAGCCAGAATGCAAGAGGATAAGTTTGAGGAAATAAGACAAAAATTGGAACAGTTAAAGGAAACTTGGTTCCAGAATGGAAAGTTCCATACATTGCAACAAGAGTACTGCCAAAAGAGTGTGTTGTACTTGGGACACATTGAAGGAAATGTCCCTAAAATAACTGTCAATGCAAATGCAGTCAAAAGATACTATGTTGGATCCTCCATATAGTTCTAATATTCTCCGGTTGGGATGACGAAGGCTTTCATTCCCGCTACCCAAAAACTATTAATCCTTTGCAAACCCATTTGAGCCAGTTACTTTTCTTTGATTACCCTCTTTGGAACCTGAAAGTGTTATTGAAAAATGAAATATAAAAAAAAGGAGAAAGAAATCGAAATGAAAAAAGAGAGGCAAAGGAAAAGGAAAAGAAAGAGAAAACAAAGCAAAAAAAAAAGGAAAAATAAAAGAGAAAACAAAACAAAATGGAAAAACAAAAAAAAAACAAAAACAAAAGATTCTTGAACTACGTTTGACTTGATTCTGAAAGGATACGTAGGCAGCCTCTCTCTGGGGTTCAGTCACACCAAAACAAAAATTCCAATTCCCCCAAAAGTTGAAACTGGGGCAGATGATATAATGGTTCGGCCATGAGTCCACCAAAATGGTTCCAAAGTGGTACTTCCGTCCAAAATTCTTTTACCCTAAACCTTGTCCAAATCGTTCTGATCAATTGGCAAAGGCATGGGAATTGAAAACAACATTGTTGGAATTTGATTGAGAGAAATAAAATGAGAGTCTTATCGGTGAAAACCTTCGAGCACCATAAGGCGACAGTGAGCAGAGAATTTGGAAATGAGAGAGTCCGTTTGGTGAAAACTCGTAAAGAGCATTATCGGGCAACGGTGAGAAGAGAAATGAGAGAGGTAGATTAGCGAAAACCCGCAAAGGGTGCTATCGGCCGAAAAGAAGACATCTCATCACTAAAAGAGTCCTGGCAAGGTTCCCTGGCTTTGAAATACGGATCAATGGGTTCACGAGAAGCTGAAAAGTTTGTGTGGGTCGAGCTTCCAGTCCGAGAAGCATGTCATGTTCATTTGAAGCTAGCATGCACCCCCAGATAAGTCCTTCTTTTCCCCCGAAAGAGACGCTTCTCTTTAAACTTATATGCTTGCCTTTTGTATACTTCTTCTTTGAATCCCTTTCATTTTAACTCTGATTCCGAGGCTATTACAAAAAAAAGGTGGCAGGACTGGTTTTATAGGGCTTCGCCTGGCAAAAGCCAAAGAAAATACCCAGCCTCAGCGGGTGCGTCAGGCCAATCCCGACTGGCCATGGTGGTTGATGCTTTCAAAGCAAAGATAATATAAAGGAAAGAAAGTCAAAGACAAAGGTTCTAAGAGCAGAATAAAGAGAAAATGCCCGAGCCAACGCGGGCGAGTCATCATGAAATCCTAAAAGTCGAGTCTGGTCGATTTGAGAAGAGATTCACCCTCAAAGCCAGCAAGCAGCAAAGTTCTCAACGGAAACTGGGTCGGGATCAAGCAATTGAGATGATCAAGGCCACAAAACCAACCACCATTTTAAACTAACAAATTATTCTTTGTTAAAAGTTAAAACAAGTGTAGTTCAAAGCAACTGCGCAAGAAGCATCTGCAACCCAAAAGAGAAAAGAAATGCGCAAGTGCTGAAACAGCTTTGCAGCAGGGAATCGACCAAAAAAGGGGAAGTTTCTCCCCAAATTCTTTCATGCGTTCTACTAAATAAAAAGAAAAAAAATAAGAAAAAAAGAAAAAGAAGAAGAAAGAAAGAAGAAGAAGAAGTGAAAATAATAATCCCAAAAGGAAAAAAATCATGGTAGCATAGGGCCCCCATTCCTTAGATATCCCAGCATAACCCGTGGACCTTCCTGGCATAACCCAAGGAGCCTTTCTTTTTCAATCCCGGCATAACCCGTGGACCTCCCTAGCATAACACAAGGAGCTTTTTTCTTTCAATCCCAGCATAACTCGTGGACCTCCCTATCATAACTGAAGGAGCCTTTTTTTCTTTCAATCCCCGCATAACCCGTGGACCTCCCTGGAATAACCCAATGAGCTTTTTTCTTTCAATCCCGGCATAACCCATGGACCTCCCTGGCATAACCCAAGGAGCCTTTTTCTTTCAATCCCGGCATAACCCATGGACCTCCCTGGCATAACCCAAGGAGCCTTTTTTCTTTTAATCCCGGCATAACCCGTGGACCTCCCTAGCATAACCCAAGTAGCCATTTTTCTTTCAATACCGGCATAACCCGTGGACCTCCCTGGCATAACCCAAGGAGCCTTTTTTCTTTCAATCCCGGCATAACTCGCGGATCTCCCTGGCATAACCCAAGGAGCCTTTTTCTTTCTCAATCGCGGCATAACCCGTGGACCTCCCTGGCATAACCCAAGGAACCTTTTTTTTTTCAATCCCGGCATAACCCATGGACCTCCCTGGCATAACCCAAGAAGCCTTTTTTCTTTCAATCTCGGCATAACCCGTGGACCTACCTGGCATAACCAAATGAGCCTTTTTCTTTCAAACCCGGCATAACCCGTGGACCTCCCTGGCATAAACCAAGAAGCCTTTTTTTCTTTCAATCCCGACATAACCCGTCGGCATAACCCGTGGACCTCCCTGGCATAACCCAAGAAGTTTTTTTTCTTTCAATCCCGGCATAACCCATAGATCTCCCCGGCATAACCCGAGGACCTATTTCTTTTCCGGCATAACCCAATCATTTTCCAACATAACCTAGTAATCATCCCAATCTAAGGCTTTATTCCCAAGGATACACAATCCTGATTTGATTGCTTAGATATGTGTCACAACTAACTCACAAAATTTTCCTAGTGAAAACTGGGGTAGAAAATTTTCGTTCGTTTGTTTATTTTGGTGTCTTAAGCAGGTTTGACCTCGAGGCATAGAGTGCGAGATGACAAAAAGAATGAGTCTCAATCCGGAATAAAGAAAAGAAGAAAAGAACAAAAAGAAACAAACTCAAATGTTGAAAGCAAACAAAGATGTGGATTGCTCAAAATGTGATTGAAGGCATAAGCTCCGCCGATCCTGCTTTGACCCAATGTTGCAGAAAGAAACAACACCTACAACTTGCGAGCATCAAGATTCAGATCGGAGTCCACAGCAAAATCAGCTAAGACTCAAGATCAAGCTTCAAGAGATTTATAGATAGGAATCTTGTAACTCATAGTTGATAGGCATAGCTAGCTTAGCTATGATTTTCCTTTCTTGGTGTAATAAGGAGGTCAGCAAGTGGTAGCAGCGGCAACAATGGTAAAATTACAGCTCCTGGTAGTCCCAGCTACCAAACCTTCCAGAACTACACTGACTTGATTCCTTTGTAGCCAAGGATATGTAGGCAACCTCTGAAGCAGGGTTCGGTCAGATGGTTTTCAAAAATGCTTCTCATGGAGTGCGAAGCAGGCAAAAATCTCTCATGGTTGCTCATTTATCTTTTTCCGAAAATCCTTCGTGTCTCCGAGCAAAGAGGGGCAACTGTGAGCACGTGATTTTTGCCTCGCTTGAACTATTCCTATAAAATTCTTAAAAATTAGGATTTTTCTTTATTATTTGAATTTTTGGGAATTAATTACATGATGTTTGTTTGTTTGCATTTTGTGTGTATTTTTAGTTGGCATAATTCATAAAAAATACAAAAATAGCACATTTTTGCATTTAAAATTCAATTTTATATTTTTGTTTTATTGGTCAATTAATATCACAAAATAGAAGGAAATAACAAAATAGTCATTTTTGCGTTTTTGTTTAATTTTCTTTTCAAACTAGGATTTAGTTTATTTTATAAAATTAATTAGTTTAATTTTAGGGTTAAATCAGGTTTTGGTTAGTTTTAATTTTGTATTTAAAAAATGAAAAAAAAAAAGAGAAGAAAATAAATAAAAACAAAAGAAGAAAAGAAAAGAAAACAAATGGAAAAAGAATTAAAAGAAAAGCTTGGTCTTAATAAACACCATTTTTTGGGCCATTTTTTTAGCCCAAGCTCACCTAAAACCCGTCCAGAACCAGCCTACCCAGCCCAAGACCCGCGTCACAACCCGATCTAACCCCTTTGACTCCATTAAACGACGTCGCTTGGATTAAACTAATCCTAGCCGTCTAGGTTGTTTAATTTAACGGATGAGAAGCCTAGATAAAAAAAATATATAAGTGTCCTAACATACCCTAACCCCCACCCATCTCTCTCACCAAATCCTAATTCCGCCATGAGCCGCCGTCTGCTGCTGGCAGGAAATCGCCTCCGCCGGCGGCGAATCTCCAATGGCTTCTAAATTTTTACCACAGCCTCTTCTCCTTCTCCTCATCATGGATCCGTAAATGTTCCCCTTCAAATCCCACCCAAACTCCTCAAATCCACGAAACCTAGGATGCTGCCATGGGTTCCTCCGTCGTGCCCGGCGCCGCCGCCTCCATTCACTCCCAAATTAATACCAAGCTATCCATACAGTCTCCTCTTCCCTAATCCGTGGTTGGTTTCCTCCAAATCACCATCGTTTCTGTCGAATCTAAAAAAACAAACAAAAAAACCTAATTTCATAAAGTCCAAGATAAAAGGGGGTTTACGGTCGATTTTACTATGTGTTTTCTTATGAAAATACACGATTAAGGATTATTTTAGTCAAGGTTCTGAAGCGGCTGGCCAAAAATTTGAGATTTAATTCTGCCTATTATAGGTATTTTTCTTTTCTCTCATTTGTATTCCATATATTTTCAGTCATTTTATCTTCTTTGTTCGTTCTCGACTGGTTTAACTTGTATGATTCTGTTTTTGGCATTCTTTTTTTTTTCTTTCACTGTTTGCTCGTCTTAATTTTCCCTTTATTTTTGTCTTTGATTCAGCCTCGTATATGTTCTTATTGTGCTTTCCTTTATTGTTTCATTAGGTTAATGATAAAATTAGTTTTTGGATCCATATTGATTAAAGTTAGTTTAGTTTAGATGTTTTTCCCTTCAGTTTAATTTTAGTTCTTTTTGCCATTTTGTTTAAGAATTTCTGATCAGTCTTTCAAACTAGCGATTTGGGCTTTGAATTGATCCCTGAAATCAGTAAGCCTATTTGAATTGGGTCACTTGGCCCAAACCTTTGTTTGATAGACCTAGGTAATTTTCAGGGGTTTTAAGGGTATATTGTGTAGTTCTAATTAGGGAATCTTGCAGTAACTATTTTGGAAATCCCTAGAACTTTCTAGTTGGGGTTCAAAATAGAATTTCAGTAACTTAGTGTTAAGACTTGAGACACAAGTCAGTCTTTCAGGGACCAGTTAGTAAAAACTAAAAAATAAAAGAGGGGGCAAAGGGGTAAATGCAAAATCTGAAACTTCCCTTAGTCTGCCTATAAAAGGCAGTCTCTACTGCCTTGTTTCACAAGTTGGAATTCTGAAAATCCCCAAAAAAATTTCTAAAAGTTTGAGATCTGAAAAATTTGAATTTCAAAATTCAAAAACCAAAAACTAAAATCTGAGAGTGTGAGAGTTCCTTCTAGATCTGAAATCTTCAAAAACCAAAAACAACAAAAAAAAACTCCAAAAATACTATTCTATTGAAGCTTTCCTCAGATTAATTTCAAGTTCTAGCTATTGATTTGAATTTCTAGCTTAGGTAAAGGAAAAAATGACTTGAGAACTCCTTGTGTTTGGTTGCTGAAGCTTCAGAGATTTCTGGGTTTAATTTCGAATCTATTTTGGTCCAATCAAGCCTGCTCTAGCTATCTGTTTTGTGTTGTTCCCCTGTAGTTCATTTCTTGGGTGTTGTGGTGCTGGTTTGGGTTTAAAAATGGTCCTGTTTGCTGCTGGTGTGAACTGCTGATTGCTGTTTGTCACTGCTAACTACTTCTTCCTTTATTTTGCTTCAACATCCAGGTACTGTTCCAGTCCTCACATGATAAATGAAATTCGAGTAAAGTGTGAACAACATTGGAAGAAATGAATGAAATATAATCTGTTTTATCGTTGTTTTAGGTTAGTTTAAATTTGAAATGCATATTATGGTTGTATCTATTTGAATAATCGACATTTGTATTAACTGGACTATATGGACTGTTTTCAGAATCGCATGAGTATTAACTATAGTTTTGTTTAATTCTATTTGATGACGATGTTAATTGGAGATTTAAGCCAAATCAAATGTTGATTAGGAGTGAAGTTTCAAATTAGTATGTGTAGTCCTATAGGTATAAAATCAAATAGATCCTGGGGTTCGAGCATACCATGTGTTCTAGGTTATTCATGCTTGACTAACATGAAACTTACAGGAGTTCATTTATGGGTTATGAATTGTAAAACAGCTTGGTATTTTGCAGAAACGAATCGAAATAGCAATTGTGTCTAGATTTCAAGATATTAATAAGTCCATTTAGCAAATCCCAAATTAATTATGTCTAGTTATTGACAGTCAAACGGTTTGGAATTGCACAAGTTAGTGGCATAATGCGCCTTTGATTTGAGTTAATTGTGTATCTGCCCGCAAAGTATTAACAGGCCCAAATTAAATTGGCATCGGGTCTTTGGGCTTATCACAGGCCTAGGCTGTCCACCCTTTTGTAAATGAAATCTGGGCCTGTTTTTGAACAAAACTGAAAATTTTATTCCCTTCCCATTGGGCTGCTTCGAATAACTTGCTGAAAAATTTTGTTTTCTACTTACTAAAGTTGTTGGGTTTAGATGATTTAAAAAACTGAATCATAGGTTTTGATCCTTTCAAGTAATGTTAATTAACTAGGCTTTAAAGACAATTCTTAATAGCAAATAATAGTCCTTTTAGGATATCCTTTAAAAAATAAAATGAGAACGTTCACATTAAATATCTAGACCTTGGGACGTGCCATTTAGCGAATTTCATGGCCTCCCGCAAAGCTAATAATACGCTAGTTGCTTGAGGCCCGCATTTAATAATATTACCTTCTTAAACTCGGGTGCACATTTATGTAACCCAAATCCAAATTTCAACGGCGTTAGAATATGTCAAAAACCACGGGTACATTTATGTGACGTGGTTCGAGACGTGTTTTAACAATGTTGCAAATTCCTTAAAAATTTAATTCAAAGCGGTAAGTAATTTAAAACTGCACTATAAATTGAAGCATGTATTAAAATCAGATATTTTAGCCATTTATAATAGTTCAAGCGATCGTGCTAGAACCACGGGATCCGGGGGTGCCTAACACCTTCCCTCGGGTCAACAGAATTCCTTACTTAGAGTTTCCGGTTCGCAGACTTCACTCGGGAAGTCAAAATTTTCTTGATTTGGGATTCAAGATAAACCGGTGACTTGGGACACCAAAAGCCAAACCTATCCCAAGTGGCGACTCTAAATAAATAAATAATCTCATTTCGAATAATGTCACTTTAAATAGAAAAACTCCCTTATACATTATCCTTCTGGGTAGGTGTGTAAAAAAGGAGGTGTGACAATCGGTATGTCACCGTACAAGTTGGTATTTGGGAAGGCCTATCACCTACCTGTGGAGCTAGAACATCAAGCTTGGTGGGCACTAAAGCAATTGAACATGGACCCTGATGCGGCTGGAGAAATTGACTGACAAAGCTTCATGAGTTGGAGGAATTCAGATATCACGCCTTTGAAAGCACGAGGCTCTACAAGGAAAGAATGAAGAGGCTGCATGACAAGCACATTGTGGACAGAAATTTCAAACCCGGAGACAAGGTATTATTGTACAATTCAAGGATGAGATTGTTTCCTGGTAAGCTTAAGTCCCTATGGTCTGGTCCGTTCAGGGTGACCGAAGTGTTCCCGTATGGGGCTGTGGAGATAACCAGTGAAGATGACACCAACACCTTCAAGGTTAATGGACAACGACTCATACTGTATGTGGGGATGGATGAAACAAAAGAGTTGTCAGTGGTACTTCTAGATGAACCACAGAGGTTGAGCGAATCTTAAATGTTCTCACTCTGCGTCGTGCTGCGACGTTAAATCAAGCGCTGGTTGGGAGGAAACCCAATATTTATAGTGTTTTTAGTGGAGATATTAACATGTGCAGGTGTTCTAGAAAAGGGGCGGGCAAAATCTCCCACGAAGAAAGAAAACAAAATGATGGCACTAGGAATGCCTGGACTAGAGCGCCCGCGCTACACCAGCGCTAAGGCCGCGCTAGTCAAGTTAAACACTGCCCCAATTTTGTTTCAACTAGCGCGGTCGCGCTAAGCCAGTGCTAAGCCTGCGCTAGTAGGGTTATTCACTGCCTCCGGATACATGCCACTAGCGCGCCCCCGCTACTCCCGCGCTAAGGCCACGCTAGTAGGGTTATTCACTGCCCTTACCTCCTTAAACTAGCACACCCGCGCTACGACAGCGCTAAGGCCGCGCTAGTCCCCTCGACATCAGGTAAGTTTTGATTTTTATTTATTTATTGATTTTATTTTTATTTTTTACATTACCCCATTTAACTCTAAAACCTACCCAACCGCTCCACCCTTCTTATTCCCCCACTCTTCTTCTCCTATCACACTACTACCCTAATTAAACCCTCCCTTCTTTTTCCTCATCTATTCCTCACGTCCCCTTCCTCTATACCCAGCAATATACAGCACCACCGTTCCTCCCCCTCATGAAGACCCTCCATATTTCTTTTCATCATCCATTACGCTTTCACTCGCATCCCATCTACTGGTATGTATTTCTCCCTTTGATTTTGTTTTTAATTATTAATTTTGTTTTTAGTTCCTTTTCCTTCTTTTTTCTTTGTATAGTAGAATGTAGTCTTATTTTAGGTTGGAAACACTTGTTAGTAGTTATGTAGGGCTGAAAACTTTCAACATACAAATTATGGGGGTGATGTGTGTTTATTGGGTTACTGTGGTGGTGCTCCATGTGTTGAAGGTATGGTTTGGGCTTAAAATTAGCCATCGTCCACCATGTGTTTGTTAAAATGCCTCTTTGGAGGAGGTGTTGTGACCAATTTAGTGGTGAAGTCTGAGTAGCCATGGTTGGGTCACCCGATTGTATAGAACTGACGTTCGACTATTTGTAGGTACCATGCCTCCCCAAAAACGTCATGCAACAGGCACCTCATCTAGCCACATGGCTCAAGCCAACACCGTGAGACGACCTCAAAATTCGGTCGATTCCAAGCCTTTCAACAGTCAAAAGTTCATGTCTGCCAAGGCCCAGGACAGGTTCAATAAAAAAGAGGCCAAAGCCATTGTGCCGAAACAAGCCATGGATCCCAACGCACTAGGGATAATCTGTCCTAATATACCCTTCGAGCTGAGGTGGCTATGACTGGACATATTTTTTGAGGAGCCTACTATGGCAAGTGTCATGCTTGTCCGGCAATTCTATGCGAACCTGCTGGAACATGAGAACTATACTGTTATAGTGCGCAAGAGACCAGTAGATGCCTTTTTGGAAAATATCCGAATTCTGTACAGGCTTCCTCAATCAGTTGAGGGGTACGTGGATGGGTACCAAACGTACAGTGGAAGGCATACTCCCTGATCCACATTCACTGAGACCATATGTCAACCGGGAGCCACTCCGCAATGGTACAAATATGGGAACAAGTTCCACTCCTCAGTCCTCAAGTTTGAGGCCAAATGCTGGTTATACTTCATAAATAGCTGACTCCTACCCTCCAAGAAACTGTCTGAAGTGAACATCCCTCGAGGGTTCTTAATTTGGTGTTTCATGAACAATGCTCTATTCGACGTGGCCAAAGTAATACATGATGAAATATTCCAGAGAGTCAGGGTTCAATGATATGGTTTATACTACCCGTCCCTTGTCACCCGGTTGTGTCTTTAGGCAAATGTGTCGAGTAAACTTGCTATAGATGGTCGAGTTCCTTTGGTACATCCTTTCATGGCTGAGAGGGTCACCACAGTCAAGGAAGTGGTAGCAGTTGATGAGTTGATTGGACAAGATTCTGATGATGGTGAAGAAGAGGAGGAGGAGGAACCACACCAGGTAGCCGATGATGTAGAGATTATAGGTGAGCAGCCAGTACAACCACAGGCTGAGGATATTGCAGGCCCGTCTAGGGCCAATCGGGACAACGTTTAGACTGCCTAGAGCATGATATAGCTGGAATACAAACCTCGATGATTAACCTGGGAACTCGTCTTGATGAAATGGCAACCCAACAGAAGAAATCAGAAAAAAGGATCATGGGTTGGCTCTGTACCTTGGGTCGGGCGTGCAATGTAGATGCCGGCTCTGTCTCCGATTAGGATTGAGCTGTCACGGAAGTTCCCTTTTCCTTATTCTGTTTTACTTGGCCATGAGGACATGTCCTCATTTTAAGTGTAGGGTGGGGGTTGGGATTTCCCTATGTGTTGTATGTTGTATATATTCAAAGTTTATTTTTCTTTTTTTAGGTAGTGTAGTAGCTCCCCCTTGGTTTTTATTTTGACCTCGATTCTTTTCTAAAGGTTTAGTTTGAACTGGGCATAGCTATCTTCTTCTTTTCTTTTGAGTTGTTAGGAATCTCTTGGGTGAGGTACTTAATGAGAAAAAGCAACCTTTTACACACCCTAACACCATGACTCTTCAAGTGTGATGCTTAGGCTCTTTTAGTAACTCTTGTAGATTGCCTTAATGGTGCATTTGTGACTAACTCGAATGCTTAATGAAGTGTGTTGAAGAACCAATTTGGATTGAATTATGTTCCAAGTGTGTGTGAGATTATCTTCCTCTTATTCCATGCTTGCATTTGATACCTAGAACTTGCCCTGTGTGTATACAAATCAAAATAGAGGCTTGTTTAGTCCGAGAAGGAATATAGGCATTTCTTTGTAAGCCAGAAAAAAAATTATGTATCCACGTAAATGCAATTAACCATAGTCAACCCCGTTTGAGCCTATAAGCCTATTTCTTTAATAACCATGTGATGAACCATACCCTATTGTTCGAGTAGCTTGTCTGTTTGAACCATGTACCTCCCAGGAGCACTTAGATTGTTTGTTGTGATGTAAAAGTCAAAGTGTGGGGTGGAGGTGTGGTCTATAAGGAAACACAAGGGAATAGAGTAAAAGGTGCAAAGTTTAAAAAAATATATTAAAAAAAGAGAAAGTTGAACTTAAGAAGAATAGGGGTGATTATGAAGCAAAGTGTGGTGAAAAGTCTGGGAACACTGGAAAATGGGCGGAATGTCAATATAACTGTATTAAAAGTGCTTAGGGAGGTTAGTCACTACACCAAAATGTATCCTACCCATCCTTTAGCCTACATTATAACCAAATAAAGACCTACTGATCTTGGACTAAATGAACTCAATTAGGGGAGTATTACACTACGGGCAAGCATATGGCGTATCTATGTAGCATATGAATTTTCTTTGTGAGAGTGAGTGAATTCTTCCTATTTAAAGTTCTTGTTGTCTTGAATATTATGTGTTGTGAAACTACTCTCAAGTGTGTAATGTGAGGGCACATGACTCATGAAAAAGAGGCAGGTCTTGACCTCCCTACAAAGCATTATGAGAAAGTAAAGTATGGCATGGCATGAGAGAGTCGTCATTTGAGGTATAGATGTTACACTGTGAGAGAGATGCTTGTTACTCGTTTGTGGGGTGTCACTGTAGGAAAGCGATGGATGAAAAGAAACCTTGTAGGATGTAGTGGATTGCTCGAGGACTAGCAATGATTTAAGTTTGGGGTGTTGATAATAGGTAAATTATAGTTTGGCTTATGTTCAGACTCTAACTTAAGGATGCTTTACTATTTTAAGTGTGTAAATAATGAAAAAATTGGCTATAATGGTGACTTTTATGTTTCACAGGAGTGCAATACCCAAATGAAGACTTATGATAGTAATCCAGAAAAAATTGAAACTAGTGGACGAAGCTCGGCATGGCAGAGGAAAACCTCACTAGCGCGGGCATTAGAGCGCCCGAGTTAGCCCAGTCATCCGAAGCAAAACATAGCCCCACTAGCGCGGGCATTAGTGCGGTCTTAGCGCGCCCGCGCTAGTCCAGACACGGGAAAAGTTATTTGAAGGGGCAAATTCGGAAGTCCAAAGCAAAAAATCATACAATCTATAAATGGTTTAATGCGTCCAAGAGAGAAGTCAGGAGATTTTAGGGCTGAGAACAAGACAAGAAAGTGCAAGAAGCAAGGAGGCAACTTGGGCAACAATTCTTATCTCCCTATTTTGTTCTTTTATCTATTATTATGAATTCTTTTGTAGTTTTTATCATTGTTATGAGTAGCTAACTCTTTTAATCTAGGTTTGGGTAAAACCCGTTGTGGATGAACTAGTTGTTATATTAATATAGTTTTGAGTTGGTTGTTAATCTCTATCTGTTCAACTACGTTTTGATTTTGGTTAATTGAAAGGATCCTCAACTAGCCGTTCCTATTTATTATGTATCTGCTTGAGAGAGAATGCATATTTAGGTAGTTGTTTGAACAACATCACTCCCGAAGTATAGGCGAGAGTCATAACCGTGGGTTTAGAGTTTGGATTAGAGATAACAATACCTCGGGTGCGATCTAAGTGAACTGTAATGCGAATCTAGCAAGCGTAGCTTGAGAGAGTGCGTCTAGTAAATTATCATAATTACTTGAGAGAGATTTATGATAGCTGGAGAGTTCATGATTTATAGAGGCAACTAAGTCAAAGCTATAAGAAACATACAACTAAGGAAATCAACAACGGGGGTAACCATTACCTTAGACCTTTATTCCAATTGTTTATAACTACGTGTTAGTTAATCTTCGTTTTATTGATTCTGTTAGCTGTTGTAGTAACCGTAACACCACTTGTTATTCACAAAGTTTGAGGAGGTTGACTAATAAGAATTTAGTACTTTAAAGGCTTCTCTTGATACGTTAATTCCATGTGGGATTCGACTTGGGGCATAATACCCCAGATTATATTTGCAACGCCCACTTAGTCCTTTAATAGACACAGTTGAGTGTGTTCATATACAATATATTGTAGAAGTATATAGCTATACTGCAACAATATACTATTATAATATACTACAACTGTATATTGTAATAATCGAAGAAGAACACAATTATCTAACAATATACCGCTACAGTATACAATATACTGCATGAGTATATAGTTATACTACATTAGTATATTATTATAGTATGCAATATATTATTATAGTATACTATAATAATATGCAATATACTGTAATAGTATACAATATACTATAATAGAATACTTATTACCCATAAATTCACTTGCCTTTTTCCTTTTAATTTGCTTTAAGCTTTTACCCAAGGTGCAAATTGAAAATGCAAAAAAAAAAAAAAAAAAAAAAAAAAATTAGTATGCAATATAATATAACGGTAAACTCTTACAATTAGATCATTTTAGAAGTTTTTGAAAATTTTATTGACAACTGATATTATTTCAGTTTAATAATTGAATTAAATTCTTTTTAACTCTTTGCATACAATTGTATACCCTGTTGATATAGCTATATACTATACTGGTATCATATGTTAGTTAATATTTTTTTATTGTATTAGCTACATTTAATTGGTACACAATTTGATTTTTCTTTAGTAATAATATTAAAAATAAAAATAAAAAATAGTGAAAACAATAAATAAAATTAGACTATGAAGAGAAAAAGAATATAAAAAAAAGAAGTTAAATGAAATTAGAAAAGGAAGAAAAAAAATAAGAAGAAAACGAGAAAAAAAAATGACAAAAGAAAAAAAAGAAGCATAGAAATAAAAAAGAATTGGGGAATAAGGAAAATATTTCCCACAAAAACTACTATGGGTAGGAAATGTAATTAGTTTTTGGGTAGAAACACAAATGGATATACAATGGTAAATAGTTTTTTTTTGAGTAACCATGTCAAAACCCCTTTTTGAAAAACACTTTTGAGAAATGCACTTAGAACCAATTTTTAAGCTTGACCAAACACTAAGGCTCCGTTTGGCCATAAGTTTTGCCAAAATAAATTTGCGATTTATTTTCAAAACTCATGTTTGACCATAAATTTTGCTCATATTTTTTGGCCAAATCCTAAATCAAAAATTTCAAATTCCAAAATCAGCTATTGAGCTGAATTTGGGCCAAAATTCCAAAACGTGAGAATTATATACATATTTTTTCAAAATAAAGTTGGAAAATATGTTTTGAAAACGTATGTTCAAACATATTTTCATCTTCAAATCAAACTGCACCCAAATCAGATTTTTCAAAATAAATTTGTGATCTATGACCAAACACTAGCTAATTATTGCTAACAAGTATTTTTCAAATAATTAACCAAACACAAATTGATTCTTACCAAATATACTTTTAAAATAAATGTTTTTAAACAAAATACTTTTTCAAAATAATTTAATTTTTAAAGTTTGGCCAAACAGTGTATTAAACCCATATATATATATATATTT
>MU722558.1:68663-95479 GCA_026770625.1 Nicotiana glauca
AAATATATATATATATATATATATATATATATATATATATATATATATATATATAATCCTCGGTTTCGAGAGTGCTAGACACGCGCCGACATTAGCAGCTGGGTTTTTATTAGCATAGATCTAGGAAGTTATACAATGTGCTCATCTCACTGCCACGTGGCAGTCAGAAACTTTATTCTTTAGACTGATTAAAAAGATAGTTATTGAACAATAGCAATAATTCGAAATAAAAAAGATGCAACTGATGAGTTTAGCTTTGTATGAATAATTTCATAATACGAAATTATTCTCACGAATCAATGATTATTCAAACAAGACGCAAAGAATTGCCAGTTGTCAAGTGAAATTGTTGAAAGCTGTGAAGTGCAGCGAATCCCTCTCCCCCAACCTAACTCTACTTTCTGAAGTTTCACTCTATACGTATATAGAGAGAGGAAGAAATTTAAAGGGGTTGGTTTTGTTTGGTTTAATAGAGGGAGAGAAAATGGAGGAGGAAGGGAAGAGAGAAGAGGAGGTGGTAATTGGATCAAGGTTAACAATGGAGAAAGTAGCTGCTGCTAAGCAATTTATTGAGAATCACTACAAGACCCACATCAACACTATTCAACAACGCAAACAAAGGTAAGGTTACTTCTTTTTAAGAAACATCTTTTGTTTATAACATTAATTTGATTGTCTTGTTTATTTCTGCTTGTTTTTAATTGGCTTCTTATGTGTTTCGAAGCTGGAATTTGATAAAACAAGAGTTATGGTTTTTTTGTGGGATTCGTCATTCTTTCTTGTTTGGACCAATTTGACTTAATTTTGTTATACTCAGTTGGATCAGCTGGTTGAATTAAGGGAGTACTTTTGTGATAAATAATTGGGGCATTTCGGTGGTGACCTTTCACGGGGTTGAGGCATTAATTATAAGTAGTGGAATGAAATGGGTCCAAATGAAGATGAAACATTGAGGATTCATATAGTCGATCTAACTAGGATTGAAGCACAGTTATTGTTGTAGTACTATGTGTGAAGGTATCACTCGTATTCAGCTCTTTAGTACCGGGTTCATTTGAACCCAGTACTTTCAACACAGAACATAAAAATATGCGTAAAAGTTCACTAAAATTGCGACAAATAGTTGATATGAACCCATAATTTTAACAATATAATGAATTCAATGCTAAAATCTTAAAGGTGGAACCATAAAGTTTAAATCCTAAATCTACCTCCGCTTGAGTTAAGAAGCTTACACTATGATGGTCACATTATCCTTCTCCAGGATAAGCATTTGGTTTCGATGTCACTGGGAAGCATTGAAATCTGTATACTGAAAACCCCACTTTTAAGCTCGGTGTTTGTGGATCTCACAGTTCTAAAGATTCCGATTTGACTAGTTTGTTTTCTTTGGTTAGAGGACCAGCTGGCAAAGTGGCAAAATCACAAATGCCAACTCCGGAACCCGTTAGAGAGACCAGTTTTGTGCCTTCTTTGCCATGGGTATGGAAGTTTGTAATAAAATCTAAAAATCTATCAGTTTAAATTGTAGAGCTTGTCAAGAGTCAATAGGGCTGAAATTTAGTTCATGTAAGCATAATATGTCCAACTTCAAAAGTTAAGATATATATATGGTGATTACAATTTAATCCAACAAGGAATGTAGCTTAATGTAATTTTCGAAGGATATAAAAGGTGATCAGCATTTTCTTTCCCATGGGTATGCCAGTTATAAAAGATTGGGCGCTATTTGTAGAAAATCATGTATTCTACGATATTATTTACTTATCTTACATCTTTATTTTTTTCTGATTGGTAAATAATAGTAGTAAATAGATATCAGCATCAAGTGAGTGCTGAGGAATATGTACAATATAGCATCAGTACAGGTTTTCTAATTTGCTCAAAAAATCCAACATGACTTCTACATCGTTAAAAGAAGCCATATTTACTTTTGTTCCGTCTTGTATGCAGGGTTTTTCTCAATCACATTACTTAATCAAAAAAGAAACAGATAGCAATTTAAACTTTAAGAAAAAAATTTACTGGATCTTTTTCTAGAGTTCACTTGTGAATCTCGACTTTTCTTTGACGATATTTCGCTAAGAATAATAACATCTCAATGTGACTGATTAAAAAATAAAGAAAAAGAAAGAATAGCTTCTCAGTATGCCACTTACTCCCCTTCGGCCTCTCCCGCTAAAAAGGGAGAGAGAAGTAAAAGAAGCTTAGCATGTTGTGTGTATTGGCATATTAAGTTTTAAGAATACATTATAAATATACTATATGTTCCTATTAAAAACAAGTTATATACGTATGTGTGTGTATGCATATTGTATGTACATACACATATAATACACACACATAAAGATACAATTAGGATGTGAATGTTAATTTCCTGTAATTATGTAATCTTGATACTCCTTCCTATTTTAGAATATGTACATCACTATTTAAACACACAATAGCTTGAGGGTATAATTGAGGTAAGCTTCTCTAGATCTCTTCCTCATCTCTTATTTGTTATAATATTGTTTAAAAATAGGCGTTGGATTCTAGAAAGAAAGCTAGCATCTTCGGATGTGCCTAAAGAAGAGCAAATGCATCTGATCAAAGATCTAGAGCAAAAGGAGACAGAGTATATGAGACTAAGGAGGCACAAAATATGCGTGGATGATTTTGAACTTCTTACAATTATTGGCAGAGGAGCGTATGGCGAGGTCAGTATTATCCCTTTAAGGTCTGTTTTTGTTTTGTTCTGGTTGCAAGTAAACGATTTTGTTTCATAATTTCTTGTTCCATTTCTACTGTATTTGCATTATGTTCATGCATATGCTTGGATATGGAAAAACTGATAGTAGAAAGTAGTAATCTGTTCCTTCCATTTATTACACTTTGTATTTTGGTAAATGCCAAAAGGTTTGACATTTCTATTCATAATATTTTTTTATGAACTTTCACAGATTGCAATAGTTCACATTGTCCCTTCGGGTTCCTTTGGGAACATCCGATAAAAAAAGTTCAAATTCATTTAATATTTTAATCAAATTTAGAATGATTTCTTTATCAAACAAATTTTTCTCAGCTTGTACAGTATTAATCTCCATCACCCTTGAAATAGTACAAAAGTCAAAATAAGTATTTTAAATTTCGTACTCTGCAAAATTCATAGAATAATATTGATGGAGGGAGTAGAAAGTACATTCTATTTTGAGCCCTCACTTTAGACTCTTCTCCTGGTATACCATACAAATCTTGAGGAATAGTACAACGCCATATATCAAGAAGGTTTCTCATTTTATAAGCCTACCAGGTGTGTAAGATGGTGATCCTAATCCCTAATTTGGTTGGTCTATTTTTTTTTTTTTAAAAAAAATTTGTGAACAATTGAACATAAGAGTATGATGTTGAGTAGAAGCCAGCTGCTGCCGTTGATTTATTGGGCGCGCAGCCTTCATTTTTATTATACCAATCAAGTCTTCCCTGGTCTCCAGCCTTTGATAACTCATTCCAACTGCCTAGGTGTGTCAGATGCAACACTTGAACCCAGAAGTTGTCTAATTTGATATGCGAATTATAAACTAAGTTAACTTTTTTGTATGGATTTCACTTTTTTTGAAATGCAATTAGGTCTACTTCACATGGGTGCCGCTGAACAGGTTATAAAACACAAACCACATATAATTTCTCATATGCTGAGTCAAGCCTCTCATGTGCCGAACCAAAACAAACTCAAAGCATTGGACTTTAAATAAAGATTAATGCCATGTGGTTGGTCCGTTTAGGACCAAAAAGTTAGAAACCAGGTCTGTCCCTCCCAAGAACACCAGAACAAAAGGAAAAGTTAATTGAAGCAAAATACAGAAAACATTAGTTAATAAGATTATGCATTTACTTATCATAAGGCAGATAAAAATTTAAAAGTTTGATCACCAAGCGTGGGTCGAATGTCCCAATACATAAACGATTGAAATGCAAGTATGACCTTTAAGAAGATTCCAGGTGCTTACAAAGATGAACTTATGTCTTTATGAGAAGAATCAACCTAGAGGGAACTGGGACCAAGAACACCATTTATAATTAGAGAAACAACCTTGCAGAGCACGAAATATGGATCCGGCTTCAGATTGATATTAGGGTTTTGGATAAATTTGGTCAAGATCTTGGAGAACCCTCTTGATAGTAGGTTCAGCAGGGAAACCCAAAAAGAACGATAATTAAGATTAGTTGTGGTCTCTGTGTAGGAAGAAGTGAGAGGACATTAACTTTTTGTTACTCTATTGTTCTATTGCATGTAGGATACTGTGAGTATTGTGGAATATGTTTGGAGTTGACTGGGTCACAACCAGTAAGATAGACGCTTGAGATGGAAATCTACAAGGAAGAAGCAGGGAAGAAGAGCCTTAGTTGTAACTCCTTTGGATCTCATGTGGATGCAATGGAATAGGGATTGTTATGTGGTGAATAATGTTCTTTGGATTATCTACTTTAAAGGCATTTTTGTCTTCAGATACTTTTATCTCTATATTGCTAATAGACATTTTTTTTAAAATGTGGTGTTCGGGCCAGCTTGTGCGCACTCAACCATCCACGTGGTACTTACTACGTCTCATCAACACAGGATGTATTCTCACTTACCCAAAAAAATCTCCATATTGCTAATACATGTATTTGTATCCACATTTTCTCCAGATAAAATAGTACATAATTCCTGCATAACTTAATGCGGGTATTATTTAAGACCAACCAAAAGCGGTCCAATTGAGAAAGATGAGGATTCACATAGCCGGCCCCAAGTTGTTTGAGACTAAGGCATAGTAGTTGTTGTTATGACCAACCAAATGCTGCATAACTTATGGAGAGATTATTTTTCTGAATCGTTCTAGCAAAAAATAGTTTTGCGAGATTTTATGCTGGAATATCTTTTCAACCCCTCCAACCAAATGGCCTCTAAGGCTATGTATTGTTGTCTCCTCGTATCGTTTTAGGGAATCCTCATCCGATGAGCTAGTTTTTTGGCGTTTGGGCCCAAGGTCCATTTTCTTTAACGCCTTTCTTGTAAGATGTCGCATAATGAAGTACAGACAAAAATCAGCCTAAAGCCTAGCCAGAATAATGATTGCATGGAATTTCCAAAAATCAGAGAGATCTCTTTTAAAAAGGCTGCTGTTCAACAGAGTACACAAGAACGAAGCTTGAATGGATTAGTTGCACCTCATGTCCCAGAAAGAATCTATTTTAGGGAAGAGTGGAGACTATAATGACTAGCACTTGGTGGACCATGAAGATCTTCTCTATCTGACCCAATACCTATGTTGCCAATGCTCTAGTTGGCTTCCATTGTTGAAGTTTAGTCAGTATTTTATTATCTTTGGAGGAGAAAATCAGGATTGTCTATCTTATTCTTTATCAATATTTTCCTCTTCCATGTACATGGTTGTGTTGCTATAATTGAACATATCTTTTTACTGATCATTCCTGATTCTAGAATGTGGATACTTGTGTTCTGCAGGTAAGACTATGCAGGGAGAAGAAATCTGGCAACATTTATGCCATGAAGAAGTTAAAGAAATCTGAAATGCTCATCAAAGGACAGGTGAGACGAGGAATATTGCCTCCATTATTTTTCCATTGAGTTGTCATTATACGCCTTTTTAGCAATTTTCCTGCTACTCTTTAGTAGAGTATGTTATTATGATGCTAAGAAACCTCAGAGTTGGAAATTGACTGCCTATACGCATTGACATACCACTGGTGATGGTGATATACTGCCAAGATGTATTGCCCAATTCAGCATATATCCTTCCACTCTTTACTTTTTATTTATGTTTTCTATGTCCATTATTTCTATATTTCATCTCTATTTCCTTTTCTACTTGCTCGCTATTTTTCTTTTCCCTTTTCCTTGGGAGAATGGGGGGATGGCAATGGGTTGTCTTTGGATGATCGAAGAACATTTTCAGAGGATCTTGCCTTTTGATTGTAATGACCTTAAAATTTGGTGCACCACTCGAATAAAATAAGATGAAAGAAAACCGAACATTACTTTGATGCAATGACTTCTCCTTACAGGAATTACTTAATTTGCTTTCTGAAAGACCTGCTTTTGAAGGAAGATAGGTCTTATTTTCTTCTATGTTTAGCTGCTATTGCACAATAAATACCTTCAAGTAACTAGTCGTATAAATTATATAACATTTACTCCTACTATCCCTTTTATACAGTTCTAATATTACCTGGAAAGTAAGACTTTTTCTTCAACTATGGGTCTCAAGTTTCCGAATATGTAAATTTAATTTCCAAAAGGTGGAGAAATTGATATCCAAAATCAGCCCGAAAGATTACATAGTTTAACCTTTGTATTCTGAATCTTATCATTCATTTTGAGACATATTAAGAGGTTTGACTTCTTGGGATATCCCGCAGTAACATTCTAGTCCAGTTACTGTCACCTTTCATCTTTATTCATATTAATCTTTTTATATTCTGCAATGATCTAAGAATGTTCAAAGAAGACTTTTTAGGAAAAGCTTTTGACTAGTGACGAGGTTGCTTTTCCCATACTTCTGTGTGGATCCCTGGGATACCGGGGAAGGTATGTTGCCCTCACTTAGCTAGCAGCAAAGGGGTGATTTTGATGGCCGAGAACTTGAGGAAGAGGAAGGGCACTTATGTTAGTGCATTATGTGTAAGGAGTCAGGGGAAGATGTATAGCACCTTCTTCTACATTGTCGGGTTGCCTTGAGGTTATGGTGGGAAATCCTAACATGGTTTGGAACCTATTGGGTGATGCCAGGTCCTGCGAAGGGTTTAATGTTCAGTTGAAGCAATAAGGAGAAGACACAAGGCTTGGAGTGTTTTCCCGCTTGCTCTCATGTAGGTTGTTTGGAGAGAAAGAAATAAGAGAGCTTTTGAGGGCATAGAGATGAATTTTGTACATTTGAGGGATATCCTTTTATCCCTTATTTCCTTTTGGTGCACCCATGGGATTCTTTGTAGTCTAGAAGATTGGGTGACTTTCTTAGAGAACCATCTCTTTTTGTAGATTTACTACTTTTTGGTATACCTCTTGTATAGGGGCTTTTGCCGTTTCTATTAATGAAATTTATTTACCTTATCACAAAAAAGACCAAACTAATGAGCAGACTCTAGAGCTAATAATTTTGTTCTGACAAACTCCCATTTTAAGACAAGAGGGGTTGCTCTGATGGTAAGCAACCTCCACTTCCAACCAAGAGGTTGTGAGTTCGAGTCTCCCCAAGAGCAAGGTGGGAAGTTCTTGGAGGGAAAGATGCTGAGGATATATTTGGAAACAGCCTCTCTACCCCTGGGTAGGGGTAAGGTCTGCGTACACACTACCCTCCCCAGACCCCACTAAGTGGGATTATACTGTGTTGTTGAAACTCCCATTTAACCTACAATCTCTTAGTATTAATGAGGATTTAACTAAGTGTGGTTTACAAAAAGCAAGGATCCATATATGCAGTACCGACTAGTTGAGATTAAGGTTTAATTATTGTTGTTACACTTGCGCATGTCCAGAAAGGGAGAATTGCGAGATTCAGAGAACTTATAGTGTCAGGAAAATCTGTATTTTGACTTTAAAGACAAATTGATTACCAATATTAGAGTAATATGTTCGCCCAATGGTGTGGCCTAGTGGTCAATGAAGCTGGTGGACAACCATGCGGTCTCAAGTTCAAATTCCAACAAAGACAAAAAAACCTAGGTGATATCTTCCCTTTTATCTAAGCCTTAATGGGTAGAGATGACCGATATCGGTGCTGTTGGGAGTAGCAAGTACCCGGTGGAATAGTCGAAGTACGCGCAAGCTGGCCCAAATACCTCTGTCATAAAAGGAAAATATTGGAGCGATATGAATGGTAATAGAGCAGATATATAAAGGATTGTCACGGACCTCGACTAGTTTGGGGTTGACGACACATAGTTGGTTAATTGATTCTGCAATGCAGCCTTCCGTTGAACACCTTAACATCAAAACATGTAAAAGGGAGTATAAAGGCTTCTTAATACATCCTGGAGTGACTGCGTTTTAGTACTCTGCTCTGATTCAAATTTCATCACTGGACGTGCAAAAAGACCAGTTTGAGAATCATTCGAAATGCATGTGATAGCTAGTTCTTATATCCTGCATGGTGTATGATTGCTTAAGCTATTGTGTAACCATACTTTCAAGTATTTCTGCATTGTTCTTTTGCTAGGTAGAAATGGCTGAAATTATACAGTACATATCATAGTTATTTTATCTCATCAACTTTCACTAAGATTTTGAATTTAGGACAGAAGTTAGGAATACTTCAAAATTGGAATTTTCCTCATTATGCTCAATTTTCTAGGGCTCTTTGTGATTTAAAGCTAAAGGTTTTCCCCTTAGTCCTCCATGATAGTATCCTAATACCCTCTCTCTCTTCTCTATGAGAAACAAGGTTCGTGTCTTTAGGTGTTTTATTTATTCATCTATCTAACATGTGATGCTAGATTATATTATCAATTTATCATCCCATTTGCTCCAACTTTAGTGGGTAGGATTTTTTTGGCAACTTGTGCTTTTGGGATGGAAAGGCTGTCTAGTGGATTAGTCGAGGTGCTTGTTAGCTTGACCAAACAACAAACATCGAAATAAAAATCTTATCAGTTATCACTAGAAACAGTTATAGATCTCTTGTTCAATTTTCTTTATCTTTTAAATTTGAGTGTCTCATGGGAATTTTCAGAGAATTCATAGCATGCTCTTTAGGGCTATATCTTATTTGCATGTTTAATGGGGAGACTGGTCTTTCTCCTCGTTTTCCCGGACATCTTTTATTTTGAAACTTAACCGAGTTAACTTTCTTCGGGAGCCCCTTCTTATGAAGCTTCTGCAATGATTCTTTCAATAAAGAACCTTATTGCCTTAGGGAACAGAAATGATCGAGTATCATACCAAGTTCATTTATTCCCCTTATGAAATGAAATGATTGAATGTCATGTTAAGATTGTTTTTACTGGCTCCAGTGTATGAATGATTAAGACTTTTGGTTGGTGTACTGCAGAGCTTAACATAGCCCAATCATTCTCTATTTAATAGGAAGTTGGAGGGGCGGGGTCTGTGTCATGCTTGCATGTAACATCTGTTTCTTTATGATGTGTTCAAGTGTAATATGTCCCCAAATGCGTATTCCCCGTTGACAAATTGATTTTCACAGGTGGAGCATGTGAGAGCGGAAAGAAATTTATTGGCGGAAGTGGCCAGCCATTGCATTGTAAAATTATACTACTCATTCCAAGATTCTGAATATCTTTATCTTATCATGGAGTATCTTCCTGGCGGTGACATGATGACTCTGCTCATTAGAGAAGACACATTGTCTGAAAGTGTAGCTAAATTTTATATTGCACAGACTGTCCTAGCTATAGAGTCCATTCACAAGCATAATTACATTCACAGGTATATGCTTACATCAACTTCCGATTTGTGAAAGTTATTCTTGTGAGATGATTAAGACGTAAGATAATGTATTTGTATGATATTGGATGCAAATATGCAATAGATTTCCTGAGGCATATTTCTTTTGACGGGGAGACTGTTTGGTGTTCATATTTTCCATTTCTCTTTTTCAGAGATATCAAACCTGACAACCTTCTTTTGGACAAAAACGGTCACATGAAGCTCTCTGATTTTGGTCTCTGTAAGCCTCTTGATTGTAGAACTTTATCCACGTTGAAAGAAAATGAAACTATGGATGATGAGAATAGAGATGATCCTATGGATATAGATAGCAGCTTCCCAGATGCCCGTGACGGAAGTAAGTGGAGAAGTCCCCGTGAACAACTTCATCATTGGCAGATGAACAGGAGGAAATTGGTATGTTATATTACTGATATATGTTTTTTTTTCCTTTGGGTTGTGTGAGGGTTGTGTCATAAGGCTTACATTTATACTGTTATTGACGCAAAAATAAGCAAACGCTCCTAAAATGAGATAGTTTCTCCAACAGCACACTTGATTAGTGAAGGCGCTGTCAGCTTTGCTGTTACTATACTCATTATTGCAGACATAGAAACTCAATTAAAGGAAACTATTTATTGCGGACACTAGGACCTTCCAAATCATGAAAGATTTTCTGATTTGGTCATTTTATTTTCCTACTTCAAGTCAAATAATCTGTTTTAGCATAATTTCTGTCACCATTTAACTTGCATGTCAAATTCACCATTTTGCACTGCAACTTCAATCCTATTTTTAACTTCAAATTTGGGCTAATACCAGAATAATACCAAACTATTTTAGAGTACAATAGACCATTCTGAGACAGAAAATTTGAAAGAACTTATTTCAGAGTTCAATTTAAATCTTTTGAGCTAATCAAGAACAAGAACGACAAGAATAGTGGTAAACGCACACCACGGATTCAAGTTTTTGGGTGAACCAACTCTGATATCTAAGTGTAGAAGGGTAAAGGAATTGGTCTATGATCCATCGAGTGTTGAAGCTATAAGTAGTTGATTTCATGGTTATCAACAAAATACAACGCAAGGTGGCAACACAGTTGTAGTGGAATTGGTTGGTGTACAATGGATGATGTCGGGTATAGTGAAGGAAGCTTGTTTCAACTTGGCCTGTGAAAGAAGGAAGAGAAGACGCAAAGCATAGGATGTTGCCCCACTAGCTCTTATGTGGGCCCTGTTGGTGTAGAGAATAATTCTGTGTATATGAAGAATAACCTCTTATTTCTAGTTTCCCCTTTATCACCCATTAGGTTCCAGTCTGTTTAGAAAACTGGATACCTTGTAGAGAACCATATTTTATTGTAGGCTATCAACTTGGTGGCATATTCTTGTATACAGAGATTTCCTATATAAATAATATTATTTTACCTTGTAAAAAGTAAAACGGACCAAAAGTTGAATAATTGATTTAGTTCACAAAAATTTGACAGCCAAATTTGCCCAAAGATGTCGAAACCATAGCACATCAATTGGGAGGCAGGGAGTCTTTTATTTCATTTAAACGATGAAAGATCTATGTCTTAACAAAGGTTTGGTTAATGGTCCTCCCAGCTGAAATAATATCCATTTGAATACTATTTGAATCTATTGTTATGCCCTTTGAAACCTAACTAATTGATTTGTGTAAGATGCAATTTGCTGCATTATAATTGAACTAAGTTTTGTCCTGCTCTCAAACATATGCACTTAATCAAAGCCAGATCATGGCAGGAACCAGAAGTTGTATGGGCTTGTATTTCAGTCCATGGAATAATGCTTTTCCTGCATATGACAATAACTGTCATATAATCGAAGTATTCGCTTTTGTAGACCACCATAGTTCTTTGTTATTCAGCAGTATTAGAATTTATATGTACTTGAAACTAATTTTTGCCTTCATTATCTAAAAGGCATTTTCAACAGTCGGTACGCCAGACTATATTGCTCCTGAGGTACTGCTGAAGAAGGGATATGGGATGGAATGCGATTGGTTAGTGTTTATTCTGAAATTATAGTAAGCTTTTTTGCGATAGATCACCAAGATATCTTGGATTCTCTGCTCATACATGTCAGTTCTGTGCATGACTCTATTTGACAAATATCTATAGTGAGACCCTGTTCAATTGGTGCATAAATCTGACAAGCGGGCTTTACTGATCATTTAACTAATTGATGGATTCCCCTCCCAATAAATTGACTACTATGCTTCTCTCTTCATTAGTTTACTTTCCAACATATGTGGTGGCATGTATTTACTGATAATGATAACTAAAAACAGTATTCTCTATGTTTTTTATAAAGTACTCTTTCCTTTTCAGTCTGCTCCATCAAGATTGACATACTTCTATATTTGGAAGTCTCCATAATAAAATGAAGCAGTGGCATAAAATATTTGTGGTACCTCTATGTCCATCTTAACAAAATTCATTCTAGCAAATACCAAGCGAACGAAGAAATATAGCAGCAAAAAAAAAAACTACTGGACGAGGAGTGGAATGGTTAAATAACCTCACTAACTGAGAAAGCAGGCTAAGGTTATCTGTTTTTTGTATGGGCAGCTTGCTTATGTTGGGGAAGGCGAAGGAGAAGTGGGGAGGAGCAAGGACATCAGTGTAAGCAGGAGAGGATGCTGCATGAGGTAATGGGAATAGGAGAGGGATGGGAGAAGAAGGAAAGATTTTGGTGCAGGTGCAAAGGGGGCTAGCGAAAGAGTTCACTGTGGGAGGAGAGAGCACGTTAAGTTGAAGGAAAGGGGAATAGAGAGTTTCTAGATGCTGGGCCATGGAAGGGGTAAGGAAGAAGGGAGTTGAAAAATCAGTGAAGGTTTTGCCCTTCGTCCTTTTATGTCTAAGTGTAAAACTGTCAATTCAGTGCTTAACCTACCTACCTCCGCCCTCATGCCTTAACAACTCTGGGGATGATATAGGCTGGAATTGGCAGATAGTTGGGCTTGGCAGGATATCTGATGCTACCACATCCAGTCCCTCATCTGGCTATCAGTGAAGTTTGGGATTCCATGGTACTTCACTGATAGCCAGACCATTTCCACAGATGTAGTCCCTATGTTTTCACTTTAGTTGGATGAGTACTGCAGGAAATGCTTTTGTTTTCTAACCCATTGTAGAGTATCTACTCGTTATTTTCTATAAATAAATAAAAAATGAACCATGCTGTGCTTTATCTGTTTCTCATCTTTTATCTGCTATACTGCATGCAGGTGGTCCCTTGGTGCAATTTTGTACGAAATGCTCGTTGGTTACCCTCCATTTTACGCTGATGATCCAATAACTACTTGCAGAAAGGTAGCATCTTTGCTTCTGTATTTTTACTTCTTGCATTTCTTCATGTATGTTTTTTCCTCTTTGTATGATAAGGATATCTGCTGCTGCAGAGATAACAAAAAGTGCCCTGCTGCTTTCACTGTTAAAATCTATAGAGATTAAGAGAAAAGTTTAATGGTAAGAACTTGTTGCAAAATGTCCACAGAGAAAGAACTAGAATTCGTATATCTAATTTTGTCCTAGTAAGAACCAACGTTCGTTTTTGTGTTATGGAAGACAACTTGCACAGTTGATACCTGAGTCCTTTCCACTTGGTACTTCACCACATAGATTAGCCTGTGTTGTTTGGGTCAAATGGTTCAATTTTTCTACCTTTTTGCACTAGAAGTCTCAGCAGATGTATTGCATTCACACTGATATGCTTGCCACTGCTACAATCAATGTTTACTATGAGATGTGTAGCATTAATGACACCCATTTCTGTATTATCCACAGTACTGGTTGCCTTCATGTTGAAACTGACCTTCTTTTAGGATTCTCCTGTTAATCGCCAAATCTATCAGATTTTGACTCCATGTGTGTGCTTGCCAGATAGTTCACTGGAGAAATCAGCTAAAATTTCCTGAAGAGGCCAAACTCTCCCACGAGGCAAAGGATCTTATCTGCAGGCTACTATGTGATGTTGAACATAGACTGGGCAGTGGAGGTTCAAACCAAATAAAGGTACTATTTAAATCATTTACATTCAATTGCTTTCACCGGAACTTTCATGTTTGCTCTGTTAAATTTATTCGAAAGTGGCTGGTATCAGGCTCATCCTTGGTTCAAGGATATTGTATGGGATAAGCTCTATGAAATGGAAGCAGCCTTCATACCAGAAGTTAATGGAGAGCTGGACACCCAGAATTTTATGAAGTTTGATGAGGTATTTCACAGAAGTCAAGGACTCATTTTTTTTAATTAGGAAAAGTCATTGCCAGTGATGTACACCCTTTTAATCCTTTTAAATCTCTAATATGTATTTTTAACACCTATAGTATTTTTCTTATTTTATTTATGCATTACTGTCCCACCATCTGCATTAACTCACCAAATGGACAGCAACATGTGTCTTCTTTTCACTGTCTGCTTAGAGTAATGTTAATGTGTGAATTGCCTCATCCAAAAGGTTAAGTTTTCTGCATCACACCCTCTCACATGCTGGTTTGATTCTTTTTCTTGGTTAAAAATATTTTGTTGATTGGCGTTGGTGAAACTCGAATAAGGATATGTGCTTCCTATGTAACCATGTGAAGTGTGCAGACCCCCTCATCTAAGAGATCTATTCCTTTATGTAGGTTTTCCTTCAGAAGATACAAGTCACATAGTAGGCATTGCGTATAACCTTTTACAATGGCAGCTTCTTGAAGCACTATTTTTTCTCAAACAAATAACACCAGCCCATGATTGGTTATTCTCGTACTCAGTGGCATGTGTTTCCTCAATTGTGCGTTCTTTTTTTTCTTAATTTGCATAGATACGTCTTTTCTCGACGAGTTGCTGAAGTTTGAACTCGATAGCTATGGGCATGCACTGAAGTTAGGTTTAAAAGGGGCCAAGAAACGGGAAATATGTGATTCTGCACAAACGGGCATGCACTGAGATTGATGCTAAAGAATTAGTACTGGTTTCAGATAAACAATTTTCCAGAGTTCTCCAAGAATCTATGTTGCTCGGACTCTCCGAAAATGTCGGTGGGTGCGTATCAGATCCTTCAAAAATACTGCATTTTTGGAGGATCCGACACGGGTGCAGCGCCATTTTGGAGGGTCCGCGCAACATAGCCAAGAATAATAGATATAAAAAATGTGTTAGAAGGGAAGGTCCTCTGAAACCAAGAATGATTCTCAGAATCAATTTGCCTGTCTACTTTGGTGCAACTTCTTCATTTTTACAGACGACGACGACGACGACGAACGACGACGACGACGACGACAATCACAACAACAACCCAGTAAAATCCCACAAGTGACGTTTGGGGAGGATAGAGTGTACGCAGACCTTACCCCTATCCCAAGGGGTAGAGAGGTTGTTTCCAATAGACCCTTGGCTCAAGCAGACGAAAAAGACAATATATCAGTACCAACAACATAAAGCATAGAAATAATAACAGAATCATGAGTACCAGAAAATAGATGAAAAACGATAACAGTAACACGTAAGAAAGGCTCGGTACTATGAAAAGTGAAAGATAAGTATGGACACAACAATAACCACAAGCACTTAGGACACAACTCTGTAGACTAGCCTCTCTCCCTGTACGGAGTAGCAAAGAGCTCCGCTACCCCCTATCCTACAACCATAATGCTAGACCTCCACACCTTCCTATCAAGGACCATGTCCTCGAAAATATGAAGTCTCGCCATGTCCTGCCTGATCACCTCTCCCTAATACTTCTTGGGCCGCCCTGTACCTCTTCTCATACTAGTCAAAGGCAACCGCTCACATCTCCTTCATTTTTACGGAGACAGGCAGCTTTCCACATTTCTACATATTTTTCTTTACTCGAAAATTAGTTGGCAGACTCACTCTCTCTATATATATATATATATGTACAACAACAAACCCAGTGTAAGCTCATAAATGGTGTCTGGGGGCCTCTCTTTATATATATAATTTATTTTTTACTTTCTTATTGGCTCGTTTTCAATCCTAATTTCATCTGATAGCCACAGTTCTCTAGTTCAAATGTCAACAACTTGTCGACTACCTTGAATATTATCCATTCAACCCCAGAATTAATGAACAGTACAGTTGAGGGAACGCACTAAGTTGTGTACAACAACAACCATCATGGGATTTTTACTATTTGTTCGAGTAAGATAACGCTCTTCAAGAAACCGTCATTGCAACAGCTTCCAATCATATCTACCGTTTGACTTGTATCTTTAGATAGGCAACCTAAGGCCATCTCCAACATTGCCCCCATCCCCCATAATGGGGGCAATTTTGGGGTTAATTTAGCTCAACCCTTTTCCATTTTTGTTCCAAAATGGGGATGAATAGTGTTCCCTCAAATATGGGGGTACAGTATTCATCTCCCCCATTATTATTCATTACTTTATTATTATTATTATTATTTTATTATTTAATTTTTTAATTTATCTCTTTATATATACTTAATTATGTTTATGTAATGTCTTTATAATATTAATATTATATCTTAACTTTGGTGTATAATTTTGATAAATTAATTTTCGTGCATTTATTATTTTTATGTAAAATTATAAGTTGATTTTATTATAACTTATAATTGTACAAAAAATATATAATTATCTCATAAAATGAATGGTGCAAATATAAAATATTAGATGTTGCTAAAATTGAAAGGTACGAATATAAAATATTAGATATTGCTGAAATTGAAAAGTGAAGATTGAAAATACATTAAATGAAAATATATTGAAGTTGAATATTTATCTAGTGTTTCGAATGAATTTTATCGTTATGTTATATGTATTTAATTAATCTTGTATCCCAATGATTTCACTTTTATTTGAATTATTAGTTAATCTATAATAATTGCTTACAAATTATATTATTTAAAATTTTATGGAATTGTTTTAATTATGGAAATTACAAATTAATAAAAATAAAAGATGGAATTTGTTTAATGGAAATTAAAAAATGAAAATGAAATGAAAGATAATAATATAATATAGAAGAAAGAGAAGAATATAAAAAAGTTTGGGGAAAAAATGGGGGAAAGGTTGAAGTAAGTTGTCCCCAAAATGGGGAAATCCCCATTTTGGGGATCAAAAATGGGGTAAAGGTTGGAGATGCCCAATAGAAAGGAACCGACATACCATTTTCTTTGGGTGTTCTTTTTTTCTTAGGCCAAGCGCGCACAATTTTGTTGACGTGTATTATTCAGACTCAAATCTAGGATCTTTGTTTATTTTGGTACAGTGTTGAAGTGCGAATCGTTTTAAATTATTAGAGAGGGTGCACTTTTGCTTATTTATTTATATCTGCAACACGTCCCCGAATGACCATTTTCAAAAAGACTTCTCTCCCTTCTTCCGTTCTCTTCTCACAAAGAAACTGGAGGATAAAGCAATTTGTTTCCTTCCTAGTCATCTCACTTTTTAAAGTTAGTCTTTAAGAGTTGCTTTGTATGACTCCATGAGTAGCTTATTCTTTTCTACTAGTTAACTTTATGCCGAAATCTGAACATTATACTTTCTGATATACGTGTGTTAGGTTAGTCAAGCTTTCTCCTTATCTCTGTTTATAGTCAAACTTTGTCAACTCGATAGTGTGCATGATCTATAGTTCTGGCATCTTTTAAAGGCAACTCCTGGTGAGGATTTTGGGTTGGATTTTCAAACTTGCAGTCTTCAATCTTTGATTTACCTATTTGCAGGAATATGCTTGATTCACAGTTTATGCTTCCATAACTAAAGTTGTTCTTTGTCACCGATCTTATTCTAGTCCAAATATAGTCTTCTAGTGGTTTGTTTATCTTGTACATGTCTTTCTCCTTGTAACTAACTTTGTTCTTGCCTTCTGGACTTCTTCTTAGATGGTTACTACATCATCAGCAAGATCCGGTTCGGGACCTTCTCGGAAGGTTAGTAACCAAGTGTTTCTTTTCTGTATCTATTTCAGCACCTTATGAATATGGTAGAATGTTATGGCCAATAATCTGATAAAGTATGTGGTTATGTGCATCCTTAACCCACCACTTGCCTAAAATTCTGCAGCAACGAGCAAAAGAGTGAAGCTTAGAAGGGTTTACTAGTCAGAATATTCTATCGAATCGTGTTTTGGTTCCATTTTTTTTAAAAAAAAAAAACTATCTAAATATGTTTTCATCAACTCTTATCCAAAATATATATACAAGCTATGTTGAATATTGCAAACAGTTGCTCTTAAATTATGTATATATACTTCTGAGGCCTGTAGATTTTTTATATATTTTCTATATCTTTTTTCTTCTTTAGTAATAGATGTAGATCCAATTGACACCACATAATTGCATACAGACATTGGGTAAAACTTACCCGTCTGGACATGTATAACATGCTTTATGAATCGTCAGTAAAGTAGATCTTTTACTCATATCTCTACTACCAAAAAGAAAAAAAAAAGTGAAGTGGATCTTTTATTTGATCTTTTTGTTTTGTTTCTTATACATCAGCTTGCATTAGTCCTCCTAAAAGTCATGACATTTCGCATTCAGAATACATGTCCATTTCCTGGGATTCCAGTCCTTGCATGATAAAATAATGAAACAAAGCTAGATACAATTTAAAAGTGGACATAAAAGTGTCTGTGCAAGTGTTTTAGAAACATGGGTTTGAGCATAACTTTGCAAGTAGGAGCGACAAACGGGCGGCGCGGGCCGGATATGGTTCGGGTCGAAAACGGATAAATTATCTGACCCGACCCATATTTAATACGGATAAAAACGGGTTAACCGGCGGATATCCATGACTTTTTGCATATGATCACTTTTGGGAGAATTCTTAGTCTTGCTAACTTGAGGAACCCCAATTTGAGGCTTTACAAATGTAAAAGTTAGATCCATTGGTTATCCATTTTCTAAATGGATAATATGATTTTTATCCATATTTGACCCGTTTTTAAAAAGTTCATTATCCAACCCATTTTTTAGTGGATAATATGGGTGGTTGACTGTTTTCTTTTAACCATTTTTCCACCCCTCTTTGCAAGTGTTCTGAAAGGATGGTAAGTTTTCCTTAGTGTTCCTGGTGCAGCCTGCATGATTTGTGGTACATCTAGAAATTTGTGTGTCAGTAGTCCCATTTATCTTAGTATTCTTGTACCTAACCAGTAAGAAGATTACCAATATTTCAAGTTAAAGTAATCGATGCAAAATAAGGTCCTACTAATTTTCCTTTGCAGCCTCTGGAAGTTAGTTATCTGACTTTGGGTTTCATGTTTATAGATGTTATTAACTCCCAAAGATTTAAGTTTTGTGGGCTATACATACAAAAACTTCGACGCTGTCAAGGCACTACGCAACTCTCCTGGTAAGTCATTTGTTCCCCTTTCAAGGCCTTCTATCACTGAGTAATATACTTTAGTTTCCATGTTTCTGTTTGCTCTATCAAATGGAAAAAGTTAGTTGTATCCTTGTCTACTTCTAGCTGCAGAGAGTGATGTTATCCTTATTTCATTTTTCCCCAGATCCTACAAGGGACACATCACCTAGACGACCATCTATTGATTCCATATTCAGTAAGTGTTATGACCTTGAATGTGTTTAATACCAAACTTATTTTTCTACTAGTCTAATTAATATGTCTGCAGGTGATTCTACGGACTATCCTGCAAGAAAAGGAAGAGCTGACGATCTAGATACGGAGACGATAACGTCTACTGGTAATGCAATATCTCCATGATATTGCCAATGTTTAATTGGAAAAGACGAGGGAACTACAAGGGGAGGTAGCTTACACCTGTTTTATTTGATCAGGTTGCTCACCCCTTCATCCGCATTCAAGATGGTTCCCTCTGCATTTTGCAGAAATATCGTGTAAGTGTACAGTAGTGTTTGAGAAACTTCGTTGATTTGTAGGACATGGAAAACTATTTGTATGGAAGATTTGTGCAATAGAAACTTAGGCTGAATGGTGTATATTGCCCTGCCCTGGCTGCCCAGGTTGGCAATCAAATGCTTTCTCTTGTGGCAGTTTCTGGTCATATAAATTTTAATTTATGGAAATAAGCATAAAGTTTTCGACTTTTGGGGTCAATCAAACTGTTTTTTTTTCCATATACTGGCAAAACTCTGCATCTGCCTGTGAGGTTTCAACTTTGTATTTTCATGTTTTCATCTGTAGCAGACCAGAAAATATGGATATCCTGTTCCATCTTCTCTCTTGATTATTCCTTCTCCCTTTCTTGTGAGGCTTTTCCATTATTGAGGACCGTGATATGTTAGACCTTTTGTGCAGATTGCAGAAGCATTGAGACATGGCAAAGTAGCTTCCTTGAGAGCATTCCCAAAGTTCAAAACATAGTATTGTATGCAAAAGATAACATGCCATCATTATTTTTATATGTGTATATATATATATATACATAGTGGTGTCGTGTCTAGATCATCTTGCGACCACTTCGACTATTCCACCCAATACCAAGTACAAACTACTTTCTACTACCACATGTATCGGATTGCAGTCCGTCAAGATTTGGAAAAAATTACCTGCCTTTCTTTATCAGCCTTGCACTAGATATTGAACATTAACCCAAGTTTTTCACCACTTTATTGATGGCTAAACCACATTCTTGGGCTGTTAACATGCTGTCCTTATATTCCCTTCAAGGTCCTTATAATTTACATTTTGGCTTTCATTCATCCAATGCCTTTTAAGAGCCTGTTTGGCCAAGCTTCTGAAAGGACAAAAGTACTTTTTCCCCCAAAAATTACTTTTTAAAAAATTTGAGTTGTTTGACCAATACAGAGAAGTAATTTTAGCTAGCAATAGAAGTAATTTTTCTGATTTTGGGAAGAAGTAGAAAATTCTAGCTTCTTCCAACAAGCAGAAGCATAAGTAAAAAATTAATTTATTCAAGACAAAATTATCCTTACCATAAATTTATATTTTCCAAATTATTCCTTAGCAATTACGTTTTTTCTTTTCATTTTTGTTTCTAGTTTTTACCATTTTATTAAAATTAAAGATTTCATATATATATATATATATATATATATATATATATGAATCATATTGTAACTTTTCAATTTTTTTTGTTTCTTTGTATAACATCATGTAACTATCCAAATTATTTTCTTTTTTATACTAAAGCAAATTATATGTATTCTTCTTTGGATTATCAATTCTCTTCTTACAATAATCACTAATAATTTCTTCTATTATATGCCATTAGTTCTTGAATTTGTAAAACAATTGTCAAATCTAATTTGTAAAAATAACCTACAAATAGGTAATAAATTTATAATTGCATTGCATAATCTATCTATATTATGAAAAGAAGAAAATGCATCCACATTAAGTCAAGTGACAGTCTCACAATAGGCCATTTGACATTTTGGGACAAAGTGGCATTTTGGGACAAAGTTAGTAAGGTTAGGTAATAAATAAATTTTTTTTAATTTAATTTTTTTTTAAATAAAATAAATTATACATTTATGTATTGTTAATAAGTAATTATCCTTTTTGAATTAGAATTTAAGCACATTTAACTATTTCTTTTAATTTTTTTATATATTTAAAATTATTTCTATTTTACGCTCAATGGCATCTTTCAAGTTTGACACTCAGAATCATCTAGTTATAACTACCATGACCATACATAATTTCATCCGCGAGATTCTTCTACCGATACAAAATTCAACTATTATGCTAATGAAGACATTACTGCAGAGATTGATGGAGGAAATGAGCCTTCGGATATTCCTTTAGAAATGTGCGGCAAGTCTTCTACTAATATGGAGGCGTTGTGTGATAGAAGTAGAGATAAAATTATTGAGAAATTTATCATGTGCGAGTGACTTTACTTATTATTTTATGATTGATTATCAATATATAATAATTTGTGGATAGACTTCTAATTTATACTGAATGATGTTATTTTAGTTATTCAAATCATCATATAACAATAAATAATTATACTAGATAATATCATATGCTTTAGTATAATTATATATGTAAATTTTAATTTAAATCTTTAATATTTTTGTTTACTTTATGTTTTATATTATGAGAAAATTTCACATTAGAACAACTGGGCACCCTACTTTTCAATTTTATAACCCATATTTTAATTTGCAATCAACTAGCCCAAAAATAATAGACTAAGATTCAACTCCAATAGATTATCAAAATTACTATTTAATTTTTAAAAAGATTCCTCAAGCTTTTAAATTTATTTTCGAATAAAAAACTGTGACTCAAATATTAATTCAACAAACCAAATTCATTTGGGTGGTAAAAATTAGATTTTTAACAAGCTTAAATATGTGAGTTTAAATTTTGAATTTGATTTTGTGAGAAATTTGGAGCGGGTGTTATTTAGACTTGTTAGAAATAGTATAAGGAAGTTGTATATAATTTAAAGTCATTTAGTAGAGATTTGGACTGGTTTTGAACAAGAATTGCAACTGAAAATCGTGGAAGAAGTTCGTCTACAAACGCTTGTGTAAAGGTGTATAAAAGTGTATAAGGTGTGTTTCTACACTCATATACACTATTATACAAGATTATACATAATTATACAAAAAACTGACTTCGTCTTTTTCCTTGCGTCTTTTCTGAAATTTAACTCAAATCTTGCTCAAATCTACTCCAAATTTAAATTTTGAACTTCTTTTGATATTTTCAATCAATTGGAACAACACCCAATACAAACAACTAACAAATTAAAAAAAATCATTTTCAAAAGTAAAGCTTTGTATTATCTTTAATGGTGGACTTGTACTCTTCAATTTTCTTACATTGCAAGCAGGTGACACAAGAGGAGAAGCAAAAAATACACGGTCCCTTGAAGCACATATAGAAGATGTGAGAATAAGAGAAAGCGAAAGTAATGGTTGTGGGAACATAGATTTAACTCCATAGCTTTTAGAAGCAATGGTTGTAAGAACACAAATTTTGAATTTACTAGTGCTTTCAAAATATGTACAATGTGGGCTAGGTGGAGTAAAACTTAACAATATTGGCCATTTTTTGTATAAAGTCATGTGTATTTTCTTGTAATTCTTTCTTATATTATAATAAAATAAAATTAAAAAAAATAATAAAAGTCTCTTACAATAAATATTTAAGTTCATTTTTCTATTTAGATGAAGTATAAGACCTTGGTACTATACTTTTTGATAATTTGACACTCAAAAGTATTTTTTAGAAAGATTGGCCAAACGCAATATATTTATCAAATGTTGCAAAAAATATTTCTTAAATGAATTGGTCAAACACAGACAGTTTTTTTTCAAAAATACTTTTAAAAAAAGTACAGATTTTGGCAGTTTGGCCAAACAGGTTCTAAGAATCTGGCTTGTGTCTATTGAACCTCTGGTAGGTAAAAAGGGAACAATAAGGAATGGTATGTAAAGTCAGAGAATGTAAAGAATTGTTTTTTTTTTTCCATTTAAGACGAAGAAAAACAAAGTGCTTCTTTCAACGTTAAAATTTCCTGCAGATTCACCTCCTGAAACAAAGTTTAAGAGAGGCCATTCAAAAAATAATTAATTCACCTTTCAAACTGGGTTTGTTGTTGTAGTTCAACTTTCTCCTTTTGAAAACACCAAAATGACGAAAGTTAAGTTCCTAATCCCTTCCCCACTTTCCAAACAAAGGAGAAATCACATAAACTATACCACGAAATAACCTTAGTACAGCACTAAGGTTGACTCATGTTTCTCTTATACTGGGTGGTGTACCCTGTGAACCAAAATTTCAAACTCACAATCAATAAGTACAAGAAGACATCAAAGACCAATAAAACAAGAAACTGCACTCGACTCCAGACCCCAATTAAAATCCAAACCACCACAAAGACCAACAAATAAGACCACAAGACACATTGCTTATATCTATCATATCTATAGGATCAGACAGAAACAATGAATACTATAAACCTTTCAAAAAAGAAAACCCTGACTGACAAATACAAGCAATTTAATTCTTCTCAACAGCATTCTCTTCCTTCTTATCTTCCTTTTCCTCTGTAGGTTCAAGGGCTTCTTTGTCTTCAGCCTTGTCTTCTTTATCTTTGCTTTCAACACTCAGTTTTTCAATAAGTTCAGTAGCAGCAGTAGCAGCAGCAGCAGCAGCATCTCCTTCACTTTTTCCAGATTTTGTCTGTTGAGATTCAGCAATTTCTTCAACCTTATCTTTGAAAGATTTGCAATCTGAGAGACAAGATAAAAACTAAGTTATACTATGGTTTTGAAGCACCCAGAAGTAATGTGAAGAATCGCTCCAATTATCTCATATAACTCTAGTCTACAAATCTTGAGTAATATCAGACAGTTGTGCAGTGTTGATTTAAGATGAGTTGCAGCTTTACAACCCATGCAAGAAATGTTATCAAGTTTAATGAACGTACTCAAGGAGGTTGGAGCCATTAATCAGTAATCACTATAATGTGGAATGGACTCAGAAAATTGCGATTTACACGTCAAGAACATCCCAGAAAATTCTTTCCTGATACTAGATTCATCAACCTCAAAATCAAATTAGTGAATAAAACATTACTTAATTACCATAATTCATCAGCAAACTCTAATCAGTACCTAAACCCGTACAAGTACCATTTCCCAAACACCATTCCTTAGTATGAGCTATCATAGACGTGAAGAGCCTATATTTATATGCTGATAATGCTCATCTTTCGTCATATTGATAATATCATATTCATTCCAAGCTAGTTCGACAAAATTATGCTCACACTCTTTTTTGAGAATAGTTATGATATATCACTCTTCGAAACCATATCCCAGTCTATCTCCAAAATAACAGAAGATATAAACTACACACATTGGTCTCTACCAGACATAATTCTCCTGGTACTACCATGTAATACACCCTTACATTTGGATATTCAATGCAAAAATCTCTTCGCATTAGAAAGTAGAAAATCATGGTTTTACACTTGCTCCTGTTTTTGCTCTTTTATAAGTAATCCCACTCTATTACTCCAATGTAGTTACAAAAAAATATGAGGTAGCATAGAATAACTACTAACACATCAAACTCAAACTAGCTGGACTCATCAATAGGAATCCTCTATATCCATTCCATTTGGAACCATTTTAATTCATTACTACAATAATGTCTTTAAATACAAATTAGGGCACTTTAAACTAGAGGTTCCCCAATCTCAACGCCTATAAAAGGAGGTTGCATGTAATTTAACTGGTGGCACAGTCTATGTGTTAACTTATTTCATTTTTCATCTGGCACTTGATAAATCACCTTTTTGACATAGGACACGTAAAATAGCATATGGCAATCCTATCCAAAGCACTTTCGCATGGTAGGCAGACATCAAATACAAAGAAAAAAAATTTACTCGAAAAGCATCTTTTAGCTAAAAGCAGAACAATAAAATCCAAAAGATGCATAAACAGAGTACTCACTCTCAATTGAAGCAAAACGAATGCAAAAAGTCTCCTCTTTTAGTTCCCCGTCAGCAAAATCAGCAGCATGCCACACGCAAGACTTCTCATTTCCAGCATGTTCTTGAATCGACATAGTAGGAAGGACTACACAAACGATTATCAAACAACACTTCAGAATAAATACAATCACAAACACATAATAGAAAAACAAAACAAAACGAGAAAGAAAGATTCTAACCCAAGTGGTTGGCGCAAATTTTCAGTGTCTTGGATTGTCTCATGACAAGCCTAACCTTTCCAGTTTCCTTGTGCTTGAGAAGCTTCACAGTCCCAGCACCTCTCTCTTTCCATGCATTCCCTTCCTTATCAAATCTGTATAACTTTGACTTCCTACAATACACACAAACACCTCACGATTACAATCACAAACATTCACAAACAATCATCTTTCTCTCATTTTGCTTCGTAAAAGGGATAGCTCAACAAATTATTATGTATAACTCCATCCCTCCCTAAGAATAGGGTTTGGCAAGAATAAACTCAATTCACTTCCCTTGAACTTTTGGAATAAGATTACATACATAAAACTGACATAAAAGGTAGTAATATAATTATGCATTATACTTAAAAATATTTTTTAGTCATGTGGTGCCATGCTTCAACTATTCCACCCGATATCTGCTAACACTCAGCAACATAGGTACAAGATAACTCTACAAAAAGCTTTTTTTATACTTCAAACAACTTCAAAAAATATTTGAAATCACAATCAAATGAAAGAGTCTAAATGGAACAACATGATTTAGCGATCATTCATACAGCCGACCCCAACTAGATTGGTATTCAGACACAGTAGTATTTTATGCAATCTCGAAGAGCTTAAAGTTTATTTTTGGAAAAAAATAATAAACAAATCTATACTCTTTAAGTGGGTAAATACAGGATTAGGGGATACTAACAGATCAAGAAGAACGTCTTCATTTTCTTCACCAGTGGAGACAGAAACTTCTTGCAGCTTCACAATTGGAGCAACTTGAGCACCAGTGTCTTCATCATCTGCAGCAGCGCTTGGGTTTTCTTCTACTACTTCCTCTTCTACTTCTTTCTTCTCCAATTTAGGCTCTGCACTGCTTGCCATTACTCGATATGATTTTGTTTTTTGCTTCTGTGTGTGTGCCTTACAACTTTTTTGATGTGGAGAGATACGGCGGGGTGAATGGAATGGTAGGGTTTGAAGAAGAATGGAGGAGGACGTAGGGTTTTAGATTGAAGAGAACTTCCTTTTTTCGCTTTTGTGCTTTTTTGTGGTGGAAATTGTATTGGTAGTCCTCTAGGTTCAATTAAACTACAGATTTGGCCCTTTTTCAACCTTTATTTATTTCTTTTAAGAAAAAAAAATCTTGTGTAATTTACAACAACAATCCCGTGAAATCCACACGAGTGAGGTCTCGGAGTATAATGTGTAGGTAGACCTTACTCTTACCTTACGAAGACAGAGAGGTTGTTTTCGAAGAATTATTCTTGTGTAATTTAAGTATTCTTTTTTCTTGCCTTTACAGATTACATATCTAATCGTTTAGATAAACCTAATTGTTTCGATATAATAGAAATCATCTCTTTATTCTTTTAGATCTATATTTATTGTTTCGATTAACGGAGATCAAAAGCATTAATAGATTGTGTTTGGCGAGGAATTGATATTTGAAAATATTAAAGATATTGAGTGACCCGATCAAAACATATATTTGATCGAAAAATTAAATTTATAAATCAAGAAATAGCCAGCAAATACACACTCAACATGTGGTATAAGGGAAAATATTTTCCTGAAGAATAGATAATTATCTTACTTAGTTTTTGATATTTGTTAGTAAGAAAATATATTATCCCAAAAATATTTATATAGAATTTAGGGAAATACTAGGGAAAAAAGGATAGGTGGGTGGGTGGGTGGTGGGGTTCGGTCGAGG
>MU722564.1:3863-40442 GCA_026770625.1 Nicotiana glauca
AAGGGAAACTACAGAAGCAGACTCAAAATAATAAACTACAACTCGATGATTAAAACTAGATCAAGAGTACATCAAAGCTTCACATCCTGGGACCCGTGAGGCATCACTCGGCATCGCCACAGGCCTCTGCAAGACTGAGAAGGTTTCAATGTCAATTGCATTCATCCTGCACATTTTGTTTAAAGGGGTTTAATGATTAAAAGGAAAAAGTGGCTATTTTTGCAAAAAAAATTTTAAGAGGCTACACACTCGATGATTAAAAATACATCAGAATTTCTCATCCTGGGGCCCGAGGGGCATCACTCAGCATCACCACAGGCCTGCGCAAGACTGAGAAGGTTTTAATGTCAATTGTGACTATTTTTAACAATACTGGCCATGTAATGGCTTATCTTGATAAAATGGCTATTTTTACAAAATTTCGGTTGAGAAGACAAAACTCGATTTTGCGGATACGGCCTTTCAACACTTCCGAGAGGGAGATTTTAAGGCTGTGCCCGCAAACCATTTTAAAAAAAAAATGATTCAGGGTGGCTGTTCTTGCAAAAACGGCCTTGCGGCATCCTTTTGAGGGACATTCGGCTTATTTTAAACAAGAATGGTATCACCCGACTTATTTATAATGAAAATTAAAATTTGACATTTTTTGGCTATTTTTGCAAAAGGGGTGGTTGGACCCGATGAGGGTTGCCTACGTATCTCACACTTGGTGAGAATCAAACCAGCGTAGTTCGGGCCGATTGGCCAAAATCAAAACTATTTTTGACCAACAATTTACTTTTCTATATTTTTTTTCAAATATTTCTCTTTTCTATTTTTTTTTTCATTTTTTCAAAAATCCGGCAGCATTTCAGTATTATTTAGACATTGGGTTTTCCAACAAATGATTACCCTCACTTAGTCCTAACACTGCTATTTTTCAATTTTTCATTCATTTTGTACAAACCGGTCAACATGCGGAGCCGAGCAAATAAATGCAAGTAGCACGTAATATGTATCACGATGGTCATTTCAATTTGGGTCACCTGTCCTAGACGGACCCAACCCCTGTGTTGAGTCCCCTAAGTCAAAATGCACGTGATGCAAATAAGCGTCCTACTAGGGATCTGGCATGAGTTTATTGTTCTTCTAGGTTTAAACCCTAGGTTTATTGGTCTAGACCTGGCTTACCCGAGCGGACAACTCGGGCCAAGGGGGAGGCAGCGTACCGGGGATACAGAAGCTCCGCCGGCTTTGCAACTTATCCAAACTTCGTTCTAAATTGGGAAAAAGACTATAACATAAGAGAAGCTACACGAAGTGCACCCTTCTCCATGATGTAGAATACTCAGAAAGAGAGAGGGATTCGCGACAGTTTATTTACAATTCAACAAATATTAAAGCGGTAAAACATTTAGCACATAAGGCATGGAACATGTAGCAAAATCAAATAAAGCCAAATACAACAATTTAACTAAGCTCGAATTCTTGAATCCTGAACCGAAATTCTGGGTTCTTTTCCCCAGCAGAGTCGCCAGAGCTGTCACACCTCCTTTTTCCGAATCTTTACTACATCTCGGGGAGGATATAATAAAAAGGAGTTTTTCCACTTAAAGGACAATCGCAACGGGATTCGTTTTATTTAAAATTCAGAGTCTCTACTTGGGAGATTTATGGTGTCCCAAGTCACCGGTTGGAATCCCAAATCGAGTGAAAGGGTTGACTCTGTTTAACAGTCGCGAACCAGAAATCCGGGTAAGGAATTCTGTTAACCCGGGAAAAGGTGTTAGGCACTCCCGAGTTCCGAGGTTCTAGCACGGTCGCTCAACTGCTATATTTGGCTAAAATTTATTTTAATACATGTCAACCTATAGTGCAATTTTAAAAGTTATTTACCGCTTTTTGTCAATTATTATTTTATTTAAGAAAATAAACATCGTTTAAGAACGTATTTTCGGATCACGTCATATGAAATGCACCCGGATCCTCAACACATTTCTATCCAACGTTTTGGGATTTGGATTTGGGTCGCATGAAATACACACCCGTATTAGGAAGGTAAGATTAATTAAAAATCGCGCCTAAAGCGACTAACGTGTTGTTATATTTTGGGAAGGTCGTAAAATTCGCTAAACGACATGTCCCGAATACTAAGTATTTTTAATTAAGTAATTAATGAGGGCCCCGCAATTGTATATTTGATTTGGCAAGGCCCGCATCATTTATTATTGAAGGCCAACTTAAAGTAACTAAATTTTCTATTCATATTATTTGTCTCTAAGGGTCAATTAATTCACGAATGTAAATTCGGGCCTCGAACTCAAGTCTGCATTCAAACAAAAGGAAAGACCCTTTTAGCTTGGACCTGCTACCTAATTCAATGCTCAATTTCCTATTCATGAGTTAATTTACCGTATTCCTAATTATTTATTTTTACGTATTATTATATTTGGGACTTTTGATTCTCATTTAAACTTCAGCAATGCTTTTGGGCCTCAAGCTTAGCCCAGGTAATGTGAATCGAACTGCGGTTCATATTAAGATCCAACTCACTGTGGGCCCTGGCCCAGCTGAAGCTGTATTACTTTACAATTTGGAGACGAGGATGTTTCGTTTAGGCCACAACCCTTTGGGCCTAGTACCAGCCCAAATCAGACAAGCTGGTCAAGTCACGTAGGGGAGATTACAGGATCGAACCCCCAGACTTAGCACATCAATGTTTTATTTAAGCATTAGCTTAACACATTATCCCAAACTCTTCTGTGTGTGTTCAAAATTACAGGCCAAGGAACACAATATTTATTCAAATCTAACAGACATTGGTCAATTGAATTCTAATCTCATGCACAGACTGATTTATTTAATAACATCAGCTACTAATTAGCTATTTTATTATTAAACTGTTTGAAAAAAAACATTCAAATTGGAACCAAAATTGACCTAAGCATCATACGTTAATCTCATGATCAGTTATTAATCTAATCCATTTTTTTTTATTTTTTACTTTAAACAAAATGACGAATTAACTGAAGTAAATGTTAAACTACACTAAAACGCAGCTGATAATCACACGCTTAACAGTCCAGGATAATCCTAACTAAATACATATCGAAACCTATCGAAACTTTTCAATACACTATCAGCACAACTAAATTGCTAAAAAAACACATGGAATACATTTGATTAGTCTATCAGTCTATTACTTAGCAGTGCAAAATTATTATAGTTTGATTGTAATGAACAGTCTATGAAATCACAAAATTTATTTAAGATATGGCAAAGCTATTGAAGCTGTAAATCTACAGCATAAAATCATCTTCAATTTCATTTCAAAGCTTGAAGATTACAAATATGTACCTTAAGAGGATTTGAGCAGTTAAACTTCAAACAGAAACAAAGCAGTGCTACTTCTAATCTGAAAATCAATGGAACAGTATTTTTTTTTCTGGATTTTTACTAAAAGTTTATATTATTTTTGGAGTTTTTTTATATGAATCTCGAAAAGTTGATCTGAATTTGAAGAGGGAATTCAGGAGAGAAAATCTGGAGGTCTAAACTTCTAAAACAAGGCAAATGAATGTCTATTTATAGATAATTCTAGGGTATGGCTTCAGATTTTATTTTACTCTTTAATCCCCTTTTTATTTCTATTTTTACCCCCTTGTTTCACAAGTAAGTGCACTTATTTAGCTAAAATCTACACTAGAGCCCAATCTAGAAGATTCTATACCCATTATATTTCCTATATTACCCTCACTTCATTTTAGAAATTACTAAATCTAATTAAACTACCCTTTTCTATTGCCCAAACTACTCTTTTTACCCCTTACAATTACTGAACTAACCTTACTGAACCTCAACCCCTTTTACCCCTGAATTTGTTAACCAAACTAACTATTTTTACCTCCCAATTGACCATGATTAATCAATTACCAAACAAAAATCTAATCAGCTATATCCAAACCATCAATATTATCAAATCAACTAACGATTAATCATGAATTAACTACTGGAACCTTAATTACTCCCTAATCAAACTACAAACAAACAGAAATCCAATTAATTATTGATTAATCCTACATTGACACATAACGAGTTGACTGCCTAGAAATGATTAAGACAAATTAAATGATAGAATGACATTTAACCTAAAACATGCATTACTAATTAATTCAATTAACAGAATTTCTAACAAGCAAAAATCAAAAAGCAGAAATAATAAAAGAAAAAATGGAATTCGAGGATAAAAAATGACTTACTAACACTGGAACTCTGGCCAGCCATGGTTGCTTGAATCCTCCAGGATTCTTGATCCGTAACATCCCTAATGGTGTATTTTCAAAAGAAAATACATAATTAGGGATATTACGGTCAAGAATCCCCAAGAATTGAGTTAGCGTTCTTGGCCAGAAATTTTAAAAATTCATATTCGAGGAGTTCCGGGCATGTTTGAAACAAATGGGTGTGGGGGTTAGGTAGAGGAGGCTAAGGCAAACCTAGGGTGTTATTTTGGGATTATTTGGCATACTTTGGGTCTTGACCGAAAAACTTAAAATCAAGATTCGAAGTTTTCCGGCGAGATTTGAAGGAAACTAATGACAAAGTTGGAAAGAGGGGAACGAGATGAGTTGGGGTGTTATTTTGGTGGCCATTGGAGGTGGTTGACGTTCACCGGCGGTAGGGCTCCGGTGAAATAAATGGTGTTATTCGAGGAGCTAGGGTAAGATTCGAAGAAAAATAGATACAGGGGTGAGAAAAGGAAGGGGAGAGGATCTTGTGGTGTTAATTTGGCAGTCATTGGCGTTAGTTGCGTTTCCCGCCAGTAAGGGTTCCGGCGAGATCGGCGAGGAGGCGGAGGATAATACACTATGAAGAGGATGAAGTGATTTTTAGGGTTACTGAAATGTAGGGTTATTTTATCTAATTTGTGTATTAATCGAGGACCATTGGATGAGGAGGGATGGACGGCTTAGATCGAATTGACACCAAACGGTGTCGTTTTATTTAATGAGGGAGCAGGCCGGGTTGGGGTGGATCGGGTTGGGGTAGGGCTGTGTGTATTTGGGCTTGGCTTAATTTCAGCCCAAGATGGCTAAACAGTCCACTTCCTTTTATTTATTCCTTTTTGCTTACTTTTTGCTTTGTTTTCATTTTTGCACTTTTGTATTTTTTATTTTGCATTTTCTAATTTTATAAAAAATGTAAAAAATTAGGACAAAAATCTAATTACACCATTTAACTCCTAAAATTATTTAAAAATCATATTTAAAGATGAATGCAATAATTATCAATTAAAATTACCTAAGAACTAATTTTTTGTGATTTTTCTTTAAATTATTCTAAAATAAATTAATACCTACTTAATACTAAAATGTGAAATTAAATTCCTAATGCAAATGTATTATTATTTTTTTAATATGAATTATTATGCAACCAATTAACAAAAAAATGCAACAAAATTCATAAAAAATATAAAATTATTTTATTTGAAACTTTTGGAATAATTTGCTTAGGGCAAAAATCACGTGCTCACACATATTTCAAATTGCAGCAGTCAAGCATCACTCGGAGGAATGGCAAAACATCGCCAATCACAATTCAAGACAACAACAAGAAGTCCAGCGGAGGAATACAAGATACAAGTTCAAGGCAACACAGGAGCTAGTTTGAAGGCATAGATAGGACCTTTTGTAACTCATAGATAGTAGCTTAAGCTAGCTTCTTTTGTTTTACCACGGTGTAATAAGGAGGTCAGCGAGCAGTAACAGCAGTGAAATCACAGCTCGTAGTCCCAGCTACCAAACCTTCCCGAACTACACTGACCTAATTCCTGTTTAGCCCAGGATATGTAGGCAACCTCTGAAGCAAGGTTCGGTCGGCTCTTTCAAAAATGCTTCACACGGAATATGCGAACGGGCAAAAATCGATCGTTTCTGCTCACTTATCTTTTCACGAAAACTCTTCGTTTTTCCGAGCAAAGGGGGGCAGCTGTGAGCACATGATTTTTACCCTATATATGAATTATTCCCAAATTTCAAACAAAAAAGACTTTTCCTTATTTTTACAATTTTGGTGAATTTTGGTGTTATTTTCTATTAATTGTTTGCATTTTATTTGTGCATGTTAATTCATATGAAAATACAAAAAATACATTTGGCATTTGCATTTAGGATTTAACTTCATATTTTAGGATTAATTAGGGATTAATTTATTTTTAGAATAAAATATAAAGAAAATAATAAAAATAGTCCACTTTTATATTTTTAATTGTTAATTGTTGAATTTGTCACAAAATAGATGTTAAACAATTTTAGTTTCATTTTGGAAATAAATTAGGTTTCTATTTTTAAATTTTGCATTTTTAATAAAATTAGAAAAAATATAAATAAAACAAAAAAATAATAAATGAAAGAAATAAGAAAAAAACAATACAAAAGGATGGTCTTAATTGAAGGCCCAAATATTGCCCCACCCGGTCCAGCCTCCTAATGTCCAAACGACGCCGTTTCACGTCGTTAAATCTGAGCCCTCCATTTCCCTGATCCAACGGTCCAAGCTCTATTTCTATATTAAATAAAAATGTCCAAACATATGTCATAACCCTAATAACAAAAGTCATCCTCCTCGTATCTCTCTATTACGCTGCCGCTGCCGCCGCCACCGCCGGAGAAATTGCCACCTTCTCCGATGACTCTCAAAATAATTCCACTATACCAATTCACTGTCCCCATCACGATTCTGCCATTATCTCATCTTGAATCCCATCGGAACCTCTCGAATAATCAAAAAGCTTTTGTCATCTCCGTCGTGCACGGCGGCGACACCCCTCCAAATGACCCCAAAGATACACCCTGCACTCTCCTGGTTCTCCTCTTCTTGAATTTCTCATTAGTTTCCATCAAACACCAACGGAACTACTCGAATTTTAAACAAAGAGAAGGTAGAACCTCAAGAAGTTCGGGTTTGCTTAATTTCTGCCGAGTCTCTGAGTTTAGTATTGGATTCGAGTCGCGAAACAATGTGTTTCGTTTGTTCTTTGACAAGAACGAGCGATTACATTATTCCGAGGCTCGAGTCAAGATTTCCAATCTCCATTCCGGGCTCTGTAGGTAAGGTTTTTGGTCCTTCTTCATCATTTTCCTCTTAACAAATGATATATCTGTCAATTAGTTAATTTAGGACTTTGTTGTAGTTTCTTCAACTTCGTCAGTTCGTTTTAACCGGTGTTTAATTAGATTAGTTCGTTGTTTGTTCTTCAGTCTCTTTTGATTCATATTGGGTATTGGTTCGTCAATTCAATTGTGCTCGATTTGGATTTAAGTGTATCATGACTAGTTAAGCATTCTTCTGTTTGGTTAGTGATAAGATATAGTATATTTCAATCAGTTTGATTCTGCGTTTTAGTTAATTAGTCTTGGATATTGGATTTAGGTTCATATCAGTTTCATTTGATCAGTTAGGAGTTTGTTTAATTTTGAATGGTTTTGTTGGTTTAATTCTAGAGTAATGGGTCGTTTGCTTATAGTTGATCATTTCTAGATAGGCTAAAAGAGGGCTGGGGTAATACAGTAGTTTCAGGGGGTTCTCAGGGACAATTTGGGTATTTAAAATAGGAGAGTAGTATTCTAGTTAACATTAGAAGTCCACAGAATCTTCTAGAATAGGGCTCAAGTTTAGATTTCAGTAAGATAGGATAATAACTTGAGAAACAAGTCAAAAAATGAGGGATGAATCTGAAATAAACTAGGGACTGAATTTGAAATCTGAAAATCTGACTTGCACCTAATCTTTGCCTATAAAAGGGCATTCCCATGCCTAAGAAAACAAGTTGGAAACCCCTGGAAAAATCAGAAGTTTGGGAGCCCCCAAAAAATTCCCCCCAAAAGGTGCTCTCTAGTTTTCAGATCTGATTTTGAAATTCAACATTCAAAACAAAAAAAGAAACAATAGAAAAACCATAAAAAATTCAGAAACACTATTCCATTGAGAGTTTCCAGTTAATTTCAAATTTTAGCCTCTGAATTGCATCATTTAGCCTATAGTTTGTTTGCTGATACATTCTAGCGGTGTCTGGTTGTATCTCGAGTGGGTTTGGGACCAATTGAGGCTATTTTAGGTTGGTTTTGTTGACTGTTGGTTTCAGAAGGTGTCCTGGGATTAGTTTTGAATCTATTTGGGTGTTTGCAAGTATATTTGGTTTCTATTGGTGTTACTCTTCTCTAAAAACAATTCTGGGCTGCTCATTCTGCTTTTCTGAGCTGTTTTGATCATCAATTTGCTGTTGCTGACCCTCATTCTTCTTGTTCTATTTCAAATCCAGGTACACGCGTTGAATTCACAATGATGTAATCATAAATTGGAATGAAATGAAGTATTATTTCAGATCTAGACTCATGCGAAAGCCTGTAGTTATAATTAGTCCAATAATGTGTACTTATCTAGTTTTAGTTTATTTGAATTGTATTGAACTAGGAACTTTTTAATTAGAATTATTCCTACTAATTCGAACTGTTTGGATTTGTACTGGACTGCTTGAACTCATGGTTATCTAGCCGTAGATTTAGTATAGCTAGTACTTGCTTTAGTTTAACATTGTTCTGTTAAAATTTTTAAAAAAAAATCAGGAATAGCTTGGATCTGCAATTAATCATCATCTTCAATTTGACTGATTTGAATTAATTAGCTGTCTGATAATTAAATATGGATAAAGTGTGAATCTATGTCATTAACTTGTTCGTGTTATCATATAATCAAGCCGTTTAGTGTATCAAATTCACGTTCATGAACTATTTATTTAGTGTTGTTGTTAAATCCCATTCATGTCTCCCATTTGTTTCGAACCTTAGCAACATTTAGGCATTGTAACATTAAACACAAATACAACCTGAAATCTGGGCTCAAGTTGGCCCATTAGCACGAAGCATTATCAGAATGGTACATGACCCATTAGGGGTCACCAAATTGACACAAGATTAGAAGCTGGTGCATGTTGGGCTAGAAGACCAATCTACGTGTCTTCTCATGAACTGGACTGTGAACCCAAGTATAATAATTCTTAAACAATGTTGAATTAGGAGTTTTCTTATTAGAGACAAAAATGAAAATAGAAAATCGTAGTGCTTTAGATTTTCCCTTTAAATAATGAATGAGATGAGCCTCGCCAAACAAAAATAAACAAATTACGGGGCCCTCAATAAATACTATATAAAAATACTTAGAGTCTGGGCGGACCATTTAGTGAATTTTATGATCTTCCCCAAAGAAAATAAATGCGTAGTTGCTTTAGGCGCGTATTTTAATAATATTACCTTCCTAAATATAGGTGCGCATTTATGTGACCCAAATCCAAATCTCAACGAAGTTGAAATGTGTTGACAATCACGGGTGCACTGGTGCGACGTGGTTCGAGATGAATTTTCACGACGTTGCAATTCTTATTAAAAATAAAATAAAAGCGTGTTATTAATAAATGGCACATAGGTTAGAACATGTTTTGAAATCAAATAAAATCAAATACAATAGTTGAGCGACCATGCTAGAACCACGAAATTCGGGAATGCCTAACACCTTCTCCCGAGTTAACAGAATTCCTTACCCGGATTTCTGGTTCGCGACTATAATACAGATTCAAACCCTTTCCTCGATTTGGGATTCAAACCGGTGACTTGGTACACCATAAATCTCCCAAGTGGCGACTCTGAATCTCTTAATAAACGAATCTGTTTCGATTGTCCTTTAATTGGAAAAACTCCTTTTATTATACCCTTCATGGGGTGTAGTAGCGAAATAGGAGGTGTGACACCGGGAACCAATCTGAGGTTTCCGAGCACAATGAGGACCCAGGGACCACTCAGGAGCCAATGCAGATAGACAGGCCTTAGGGAGTCTCTATATCCTTCTTTATTATCTTTTTGGTGCTTTATTTTGGTTAATTGGCAGTGGGGACAATACCAGCTTTCATTTGAAGGGATAGGCCCTACATTTTTGACTTATTCTGATGATTGTATATATTTGATACTTTTTATGCTTTCTTTATTTTTCATCTTTGGTTTGTATATATTTTTAACATTTCGCTACATTTCTCGCACTTTTATTTTACGTTGGGTTTGTATATAAAGTTATGTTATATTGTAGATATTCATCCCATCTATTGTATATTCGACAAATCATCCCTTGTATATATTTATTTTACTTCCCACAAATTTTTCATTCTTAGCTTCTTATTTGTGATTCGTAGCTTCTTGTTTTGAAATTTGCAATAAGCCTTTGGTTTTTTTAATGCCACATTTCTTTCCAAAGGTGGAGTGTTGTGTGAACCGAGTGGCTCTTCCCAATGATTGATGGCATGACAACCTTCTTAAGGGTTTGAGTCCATTTTTTTTAGTAGTTAATAGTTAAGGGTACCTCAAGAAAAGCTTCACTTGGGCCTAGCACATTTGCCTTTGATCTTATGGTCAAAAACAATTTCTTGTGTTTAGAATGGTGAAAGTCGTAACCTTGAGACTCTTGTATTGGCTGAAAATCATCAAGTGATTTTTCGGGACCATTGTGAGCTTAAATCTTATCTAAGGTCATTGTGGGCCCCTGACTCTATGTGTTTAGCAATCCATAGCTTGTGTGGTGAGTAATTGTATTGCAAGTCCATGTCCCGAGCCATTAGTCTAGAACTTGTCCTGAATGTTTGTTGAGGCGAAATGCTAAATAAATTTTGACTTAAGACATGATTATAGGCTCTCTTTGGTCCAAATGATAGCTTGAACACTTCCATAACCTACTAATGATAAGATCCCCAGTCAACCCTTTTGAGCCTTAGATCATTTTCCTTCAAGAACCATAATACAAGGGTATACCTGTTCTAAAAGATACCCTCTCTTGGCACCCGATCTTTTCTTTAGCACATGGAAAAGTACAGGTTTGGGGGGAGAGATGAGGATTTCAACAAAGTGGTAAAAAGGCATAAAAATAAAGAAAAGAAAAGGCAATGAAAAAGAAAGAAAAGCAAAAAGACAAAAAAAAGTTCAATGTGAAAAAAAAATAAAAAGGGATTCAAAGAAAAGCAAGGAATGAAAGGTGTGGAAAGTTAAAAAAGGTGAAAAGGTTTGAAATGCATAAGAAAGAGTGACAATGTGTCTCTCTAACCCCTAAGAAAGAAGTGAAATGACTCAAAGAGTCAATTGAATGGATGCCAAATGAATCAAAAGAAGTGGTTAAGGGAAGAAGAAACCTACTTAGACCAAAACATTTCCTGCCCTGAACGAAAAGCCTTCAAATATCTCCACAAAAGCCCTATATGATCTTGAGTTGAATAAAGCTTACATTAGTGGATACTCACATAAGGGGCAAGCATATGGTACCTAGAGCCAGACTTGTGGATTTTTCTTGAGAGAGATGAGTGAATTCCCATTATCCTCGTTCTGAGTGCCACTATCTTAAAGGTGAGGATTACTTAGGGAGAGTTGAGGATGTGTGAGTTTGGGTTCCACACCAAAGTAATAGAAAAGAGTTCTTTGATGTATTGAGTCAATTCTTGATACTCTTGTGTCACACTTAATCCATGGTGTTTCAAGGAGTAAAAGTTGTTAATGATTCATTTGTATTGAGGGCCATTGTTAGTCCCAATTGATGCTAGATGAGGCCACTTTAGGACAACTGAAAATTTCTTGGATGTTCCCTCAAGGGGTGGGTCTTATTTTGTTTGCTCGAGGACAAGCAAAAGCTTAAGTTTGGGGGAGTTGATAACTAGGAATTTTGACACATTTTATACTCCTTTTTGCTTATACTTTGATTAGAAATTCATACAAAATAGTCCCAAAAAGGCTTACAAATTATACTTGATTGCGGGTTTGATCAACAAAAGGACAAGATGCCAAAGATCAGCTTAAAAGGAGTGAAACTTGCACAAGTTCCAAACACAAGACAAGCTCAGGCAAAATAGGCCAGTGCCGCCGTAAACCACTTTTTGGGGTCCGCACTAGGAGATTCAGAGAGGTCGATTCCAAGGCAAAAAGGCAATGTGGCCGCACTAGGATTTGTGTGGTCTGCACTGAGACCAATGCGGCCGCACTTGATTCTGTGCGGTCCGCAGAGCCAAGATTTTAGAGAATGCCAGTTTTGAGTTTTTAAGCCAATGTGGTCCGCAGTCCATTCTATGCAGACCGCACTAGAAGCCTCCGCAGCCGCAGTCCATTCTCTACAGTCCGCTATGCTAAGGTTTAGAGAGATTTTTTTCAAGTCCAAAGCCCTAGTGTCGACCACGGTCCATTTTGTGCTGTCCGCACTAACCCTGTAGGGGCATTTTTGTCCAGATTTTTTAGCCTAGTATAAATAGCTTCTTTTTCTATTTTTAGGGTATCCGATATTGTAATTAAGCAGTTTGCTCGTGGGTTCGATTTTCTAAGCCATTTTGGGCAATTTTATCTACTTTTCATCATTGAACCTTGTTATTTAACTTAGTGATTAATTAATATGAGTTTTGTCTTTATCTATTTCTTGATTTTCTTCTTTAAATATAAGTAGCTAGACCCATAAGTTAGGTTTGTGGCTCAACCCTATTGTGGGAGATTGATGGGTCTTGTAATTTAGGGCTAAATTGTCTATGGGTGTTTGTTATTTGGGCCAATTTCATGGTAAATTACTGAATTAGTGGTTGCAAACACTAGTTTGTGTTGAGTTGACTTGAGCTCTTCTTGAGAAAGAGAGCCTAAGTCTTCAAAATTGGTCCAACAAGAAAGTCGGGCGTACTCAAGAGATTGATAGCCCCAATTAAAGGGTTAATCCTCGAGAGAGTAATACCCAACTTGAACCCTAGTTGTTTGTGCAAATTTGCATACCCAATTGGTCTTGAGAAAGCCAATTCGGGCAAAATCACTCAAACCATCGAGAGGTGTAGAGTGGATAAAGTCATGCAACGGTTATATCATACTCCCCAAATATGTCAAACGTACCTTAGATTCTAGTACCCGTCAATTGACCACCTAGGCGGAAGTCACTACCCTAGTGCCTTTTAAACCTATTTGAACTACTCGTAGCATTATAACTCTTAGCATAATTTAGTTGCAACTACCATTTGCAGTTTGATAATAGTAAAAGTAAACAAAAACCCTAAAAATGAATAGAAGTGTAATTTGGAACACATACACAACTTTACACTAAATAGACACTCGATTCCAAATTCTAGCTCTCTGTGGATATCGATCCCGACCCTAAATTGGGTAAAAGCTGCCCTTATCCTATCTCACTACTTAATTAGTAGTGCGGAGTAGGCCGCGATCAGACGTCCTTATCCTCTGACAGGAGCTGGAGCCCTCCTCGTCCTTTGCCTCGGCCTCTAGCAATGGAAGGAGCAGCTTCTCTATTGCCTGGTACATCCGCCGCACGCGTTTTCACCATATGTGAGAGATCAACTAGAAAATAATTAGCATAATATCAACTGCATGATTGGAGATGAAGAAAGAGAGGTTACTTAACACCCTATATCCTCTCGAAGATAAGCACGGACGTCTCCGCACCGATCCGCAAGACTCTACTAGACCTACTCATGACTCGGAACAGCTATGTAAACCTAAAGCTCTGATACCAAACTATCACGACCGAACACCCATAATAGGTCGCGATGGTACCTAACGTCGCCGTTAGGCAAGCCCACAAGTGAAATTACAATTTAATTACCCCTTTTTAACATTTAAAACAAAAGTTTCCTTTTTTAAAGAACGAAATAAGTAAGATCGCATGCAACCGTACATACTCGTTTCTAAACAAAATATCAGCGTGATAAATACATCCACTATAGTGATAGTAATAATAAGTACAAAAGTACGTAATGCAAAAAGCCCCAAAACATTGTGCCATAAGTGAATGAGCAATCTAGAGAATATACAATATAATACAACTACTGTTTGAAAGGTAATAGATAAAAATAATAAATAAGGTAGAGGGAGCGGTGCTGCAAATCGTAACAAGGAAAGCAGCTCCCCACTAAGTCTCCGTAGAAGTGTGGCTACGCTCCCATGTGACGATTGGTAGTACCTGTCTCAGTACCTGCACATTCAGTGCAAAAGTACAGCATGAGAATGGAAAATAATGCATACGCGGTAAGTATCTAGTATAACCTCGAAGAACTAGTGACGAGGGGTCGACTTGACACTTACTAGAGGTCAAATAGTAATAGAAATACATAAAGTAGACATGATGAGTTTACAACAAGTAGCAACGAAGCAAATAAAAGTAACTTCAGTAATTCCACATATCAGTCTATATCAAATCACAAATCATGTCATAACCGGCCTTGAAGTCGCTAACTCAACTGTTACCATATAAAATACAATTTCAATTACAAAGCACGAAGCTGTGGAGGTGGACATTCTGATCCCATAGGAATAGTGGTACTTAGTATTGCCGATGCGAACGACTCGATCCTATAAGAATAGTGTTACAAACCTGCCGAGGCGAATGGCCCGATCCCATAAGAATAATGTTACTATACTTCTGAGGTGAACTGCACGATACCACAAGCGTAATTTATTTCACAATCGAGGCAAATGGCCTAATACCATAAGAGTAGACAAATTTACCTTGCTTGCGGAAGCACATGCGAGACGAGAAGACACGAATCTATAGTTTATCAACTATTTCCCAACGTTTCCAAAGTAAGAGGCTAAGTCGGTATCTTCATTAAAATCCTCGATCTCAGTCATACTCAAGAAAATGAATACACAGGATAGGCATAAATAACACAATTAAAGGCATATTGTGAATCTAAGTTACCCGAACATAACATGAATATAGCCATGAACGGACTCTCGCCATCTCGTGCGCACATAGCTCCCCATAACAAGTAGTACATACCTACAGGAATAAGTTCCCTCTCACAAGGTTAGGCAAAGACTTACCTCGTTCCCAAGTCCACTTTTCAATCCACAAATCACTCTAGAGGCCTCAAGTCGGTGACGAATAGTCTGAAACTAGCTAAAGGTAGTACAAACTAATAAATAATTGTTCAAAAGCTCATAATTTAACTATTAGAGTAATTACCCAACCCAATTTGGAAGATTTCTAAAATTCACCCCCAGGCCTACGTGCTCGGATTCTGGAAATTTTCGAAGATAAATGGTACTCATGACCTCACGAACTCAAATATACGCGAATGTAGTCCCGTATACGCGAATGCTACCGGTCCCAGACATTTGCAAAAGTGAGCGCTTGCACGAACGCGAAGGGCAAAATCCCCAGTCCCCCAATTCCTTCTCCTCGAACGCGCTGCACCTCCACGTTCGCGAAGAAGGAAACAAGAACCAGCAACATTAGATTTTCAGTCTTAGCTCCGGGTAGTTCAAAATTCACCCGAGCCACCCGAGACCCTGGCCAATTACACCAACAAGTCCATAAATATAATACGAACCTGTATGAACCCTCAAAATACGTAAAACAACATCGAAACCAAGAATTGTACCCCAAACCCAACTTGAATCAACTTATGAACTCCAAACATTTCAATTAGTTGCAAACGCATAAATCATACTTAGACTACTCGGAATGACACTAAATTTTGCGTAAAAGTCATAAATTACGATATGGAACTATTCTCGGGCTCGGAATCTCACACGGGCCTCGATAACACCAAAGTCTACTCCAAACCAAATTTAAAGAACTAGAAAATGTTCAATGAACCAACTTTCCATATTAAGCGTCAAAACGCCCCCTGGTCGCTCGAAACCCGATCGAAGCACAAACCCAAGTCCAAAATCATCATACGAACCTATTGGAATCATCAAATCCCCGTTGCTACTTTGTTTACACAAAATGTTGATTCAAATCAAACTTGGTCATCCTAGGCCACTATTAAGGAATTAAGTGTTCCGATTTCAGTCTGAAACCTTTCAAATCTAAACCAACCATCATCGCAAGTCATAAAAAAGTAAAAGTACATATGGGGGTCTTAATCAGGGGAACGTGGATCTAGAAAGCAAAACGACCGATTGGATTAATACAAGTTCCAATAGTTTATACAATTTATTCTTATATTAAAGACTAGTTTTATGTAAGATGATATAACAGTAAGGATTGGGTTTGATAGTTGAACTAGGTATATTATGTGTGTTTATGGCCCTCAACTTGTCTCTTTTATATTGGGGCTTGATGGCTTGTTAGGCTGACGAAAAAATGGCAGAATGTGTAAGGACAAGGGTAATTACAGTAGAATACTCAAATGGAGGACATATTCAATTAATTTTTGGAAAAATTGAGGTAAATATAATCATTTCTGATATAAAAGAAAAAACTATGTTAAATTTTATTAATTTTATTCAAGGCCATGTTTTAAAGATTAAGTCCAAACATATGGACTTATTTTCAAGAAGTCTATGAAGCTCAAGATTGATTTCAAGAAGCCAAGATTCTTTCCTTCTAAAAATATGATTTTTTATTCCTTTTAGAATAAGGATTTTTTTTAGTAGGATTCTAGTTTCTTTTCCTTGTAGAATAGGGATTTTACTTTCCTTGTCTTTAGTTATTTTATTTTCTTATTAGAATAGAAATTGTAATCATCAAAAAAGAGACTCTGGCCCTATAAAAATGGTGCTCTTGCCTTGTAGAATAAAAAAATCAGATTTTTGAGCTTTACCCTAATTTCCAATAGAGTGTTTTTCTCTATTTTGTCTTCTTTATCCTAGTTTTTGGTTCCAAGAAAGGTGGTGATAGTCTTTAACTTGTTTTCAATTGCGTGTGGTATTTCTTTATTATGTTAATTGATTCCAAGTGGTGAATTTAGGAATCTTATAGTTCTTGATCATTTAAGAATACATTTCTTGATTAAAATTCATTTATTTATTATTATAGGATCATAACTTTCCTTGAACTGGTACATCATCAATATTTACTTGTTTTGAACGAGTACATATTCTTTGTTATAGTTTAGATCATCATCTTTCATCTTGTTTTTGAATCATCAGACCTAAAGCTTGAGATACTTGTTTCTTGAAACTAGCCCACAAACCACGTTTTTATTTCAAGATCTTGATCCTGGTTGGTTGGTTCTTTGTTAATTTGAAGAATTACATCAATTTGGTATCAAAGCTATAATCCACATGTCCCAGGTTAACGAATTTATAATGTCTAAGATTCAATCGAGAGGAAGATTCTTGGTTCACGAAGATAATGAAACGAGACAACATGAATCTCTTTTCCACACTAGATGTACCTCCCATGATAAAGTTTGTTCGTTTATTATTTGTCGTGGGAGTCACATAAATATTGTTTCAGAGGAGATGGTTATTAAAATTGGTTTATCAACCAAATTTTATCCATATACTTACAGCATCGAAGTTGAAGATGATGATATTTTAGAGGTAACTCATCAATGCCTAGTATCGTTTTCTATTGGTAAGATCTATAAAGATCAGATTTGGTGTGACGTAGTGAAGATGGATGCTTGTCACTTATTACTTGGAAGACCATGGGTGTTTGATAGGTGTGCTAAATATGATAAATACCTTAATATATACTCTTTTATAAAGGATGAGCGTAAGATTATTTTAGGACCATTGAATCTAGAAGAAATTGCTAAAAGTTTGAAGCTCAATGGTGATTCTTTTATGACCAAATTACAAATAATTGGTCTAATAAATAGAGAAAAGCCTTTGAATCGTTGGTCCAATTAAGAAGGAGGAGCATAAAGTGGATCATCAAGTTGAGGATTTAACTCCGAAGTTTGATGATTATCTATTGGAGTATCCCATATGTGAGATTAACTTTTTATCTAGTAGACATGATTAATATAATATTGATATGATTGTTGGTTCTAGCCTTTCAAACGAGGTAACAAATTGCATTAATCCAGAAGTCCATGAATTTTTGCAAATACATGTGGAAGGGTTACTTAAAAAGGAGTACATAATAGAGGGTTTGAGTTCATATTTTGTTCCAGTATTTTTTCTTGCCCAAAAAGGATGAATATTTTTAAGAATATGTGAGAACAAGAGATCTCAAAATAAATTCCATCAATGGACATGATCTAGTTAAATATAAGAGCATTGTTGCTGATGAATTCTCAAGAAGATATACTTTGATTTTCAAGATAGATCCAAAGGTACTTGAATTTTATTCTTTTAAGGGTTTCTGTGGTACTAAATTGACTTATTGGGCCATATCCCAAAAGCACCACATTGACATGGAGAAGTTCAAGATTCCTGAAGATAAAAAGAAAACAACTTATGATTATGGATTAGTGTTTGAAAATCTATTTTGGACGATTTATTGCAGAAATATTGGTACAAAGTTACTATTGAGAAAGTAGGATTTAGTTCGGCCACATGCTAAACTTTGTTACAATAAGATAAAGCTCTTTGACAAGATCATAAAATGCTACTTAGAGCCTGGTGAATATGAGATCAACCAATTCATGAAAATTGTCAATATTGTGCCATTTGCGGAGCTTTTATACTTGAGGATGAGTCTTTCTCAACCAGGGGAGAATGATGTAAAAGAAGAATCTACGTAAAATTTTATTAATTTTGGCCGAGATCATGTTCTAGAGCTCAAGTCCAAACATATAGACTTATTTTCAAGAAGTCCATGAAGCTCAAGATTGATTTCAAGAAGCCAAGATTCTTTCCTTCTTAAAATAGGATTTATTTTATTCCTTTTAGATTAAGGATTTTTCTTTTAGTAGGATTTTAGTTTCTTTTCCTTGTAGAATAGGGATTATACTTTTCTTGTCTTTAGTTATTTTTTTTTAGAATAGGAACTGTAGTCATCAAAGAAGAAACTTTGGGCCTATAGAAAGGATTCTCTTTCCTTGTAGAATAAAAAATTCACGTTTTTGAGCTTTATCCTAATTTGCAATAGAGTGTTTTTCTCTATTTTGTCTTCTTTATCCTTGTTTTTTGTTCGAAGCAAGGTAGTGATAGTCTTTATCTTATTTTTATTTGTGTGTGGTGTTTCTTTATCACGTTAATTGATTCCAAGTGGTGACTTTAGGAATCTTATAGTTCTTGATCATTCAAGAACATGTTTCTTGATCCAATTTTTTTTTTTTTTATCATAGGATCATAACTTTCCTTGAACCGGTAAATCATCAATATTTACTTGTTTTGAACGAGTAAATAATCTTTGTTATAGTTTAGATCGTCATCTTTCATCTCGTTTTTTAATCATCAGATTCCAAATCCTAACGCTTGAAATACGCTATTTCTTGAAACCGGCCCACAAATCATATTTTTGTTTCAAGATCTTAATCCTAGTTGGTTTGTTCTTTGTTAACTCAAAGAATCACATCAATTTCCATATGTTATAAAAGCCACACGAAGAATAACGACTTACAAGTTCTCGGTCATGGATAAAATAGCCATTAAATCTTTATGTTATACATAGTATAAATATTTTTTACATCATCAGTTGAATTTGATGCTAATTATTACTTTATTACTCAAGTTATCATATATGGCTCACTACCTCTGAAAAATTATTTGTTATTATGGATAAAATTATTTTAGCTGCGTAAGAACTTAATCGGGTGTGTAAACAAAGTCATACATGAAAAGTAGAAAAAAAAAATTGATTTGCTTATAAGGAGTTGGATACTCTTAATAATGTGAGACTTTTTGGGAAAATCGTACGGGCATGGTCCAAAACGAACAATATCAAACCATATTAAGAGTATCTTTGCACCATTTTGGTACAATAATTGGTATCAGAGTTAATGATTTGGCGAGACTATGGAGATGCTGGAGTGTGGCATGGGGGCCCGACTTGTTGCCTTTGCCCGTCTACGGGGATTATGACCTTTACCCGTAGCTTTGAAGACGCATACACAACCTTTTGGCTTGAGTGACCAAAAATACTCAAGATCATGTGGGTCGCACACAGTTAATCTCCAAAATTAGCCCATAAATGGTGATGGGTCAGGTGGAACTTAGTTCAAGAGCGAGATTGTTGTATCTGTGTGAACAAAGACGTCCCACATGAAAAGTAGAAAAGAAAAATGATCTATTTATGAGCAACGTATGCTCTTAATTGTGTGAGTCTTTTCGGAGAAAAATATGCGGACTTGATCTAAAGCGGATAATATCACACTATGTAAAGCGTATCTTTTGGCATTTTAGCCCCAACACAAGCTAAATTCGGTCGCTAATGATGATTGCCTTTGTGTATGATCTTTGGTTGTCCCAGGCATGTCCTCTATTATACTTATTTCTGTTGTAGACAAAATCAATGATGTTGATTGCCATGCTTCATCAATGATGGCTTTGATTAAACGATTCAATCAAGTTTAGCAAATTCTCGTAACAAAATTTGAGTACCCAAATATGTGACCTGTTTTGCAGACCACTTCAATAAAATGATCTGTTGGTTGTTCAGAAATATTATTAGTTGTACACATACTTCTCCTTCTAACATAGACTTCTTAGTCTTGCCTTTGGGGTCCCAAACAAATGGAAACAATGGAATTATTACCTTAAAAGTTTGGATGTTGATCAATCTCTTTATTTATGTTTCTTTATTGGTTGGGAGAAAGGAGGGGGAAGGAGAAACGATTGCTATGCTGTTGATAGGTTTGAACCCCTCCATCTCAATTGTGGAAGAGGGGGGGCTTACCAAGTGATCTAGCACTCAATCTCGAACGCCGAATTTAAAGCTTATGATAGGTACAATTTTTCTCGTCGCATTAGTTAAGGAAGATAAGTAATAGATAGTGAACGAATCAACTATGTTAAATGCAAGATCCAAAAGATAGTTGTAATTTTTTAGATTCATAAGTCGAATTTCAATACTAATATATAGAACTGTTCTTGTTTTTGACATTCAGGATTAAAACATGAAATACTAATATTGTTGGTTTGTCAGCTGCAATAATTATGACGGCCTTGTCGGTTAGTTTTATATTGACATTTAATCAGCATTTGCAGTCGTCTTGCAATATAGCCCATGGCCAAAATATGACATAATTTGTTTAGAGTCCCTTAATTGCTAGTTGGTATGCAAGGATAGGTGAGGTACTGCGTGTCGGTCTCGCCCCCCAAGTACGAGGCGTGACACATAGCACTAAGACATGAAGATCTATCAAGTAAAGATATAAATTTTGGTTATCTATTTTCAAAAGAAATATTCAATCGATATTCAGACTCTCGATATTCTCAATTAGTAAATATGCAATACTATGGTTCGTTATTTGAGTTATTCACAATTTTCATATTCCTATAGGTTAAAAAATATTAATCATTCATTTTTAAAAAACTTTTGAGAGTCAATCGTGCTAATTGTTGAGTTCAAGGCATGATTTGCATGGGAACGGTTCGGTGATTCCCGAGTGTTGAGCATTAGGCATGTTTAGGCAGTAGCATATCTAGGGAGATTTTATGGGGCATGTGAACCCATGCTCCCCGCCCTAAATCATGTATACTAATGCTATAAATTTTTAAAAAATATTTTAAAATATGTGTCTAAACCCAAGCTCAAAGTATTATATGATGTGATGGTTATTGAGTATACCTCTCTAGGTGATTGTGAGTTTAAATCTTATGTCAATTTTATTATTTTTTTTCTTTTTTTTTCTTAGAAGTAGACACCCACGGGAGATAGACTTGTCTGGTGTTATTTTTTGCATATTAATTAAGTACTTTTTTTGTTTCTTTTATTGGTTGGTTTATTCTTTCAAAAATTTTCAAATATTAAAATTTCTATTATTCTTTTTGTTGCTGTAAAATCTTGTATGATTAAACAAAATGTGTATATGAAAATTAGTAGCAATATATGATGTAACATATAGTCAATGGGTTCAAATGATCTCAATATTTTTAACATGAAAAATAGATATAGATGTAAGAAAATTACTTTTTTTAAATAATAATTTTAAAATTATATTTCCAACAGTACAAATGGTATGGGTGTACATAGGCCGGGTTGGTTCGGATTTTTCAATTACCAAACCAAACCAATAGTGTCGGATTTTTAAATCTATAAACCAAACCAAACCAACGAAATCGGGTTTTTCAATCTCGGGTTTTTTCGGGTTTTCGGATTTTTTTTTCCCGATAAATCTTTATAGCACAAATATATAACTTGTGCTCTACATACTTCTCTAATCCTACAAGGATACAACTATATAATGTATTTTTCAAGAAAGTAATACAATAATATGATATGCGTCATAACATTGTACTAAAATATTCAATAACAAGAATACTAAAATCCAGAAAGAAAATATTACTAAGTAATAAGCGATAATAAATATTAACATAATCTAAAAGTACTATATAAGTCATGCTTAAATAAGTACAACTATAAGTATATTAGTTACACAACTAAGCACTAAAGAAAAAGATAAACTAAGTTATGCATTTTCAATATAAACAATGCAAAACTAAAAAATAGATATCCACACTATTGTCATTTCTAGTGTTCAATTGAATTTTCTTAGTTAGCATTAGTATTGATGTAAAGTTTATTTGAATTACTACCTTTATGAACTATAAAATTTATTGGACCATTCACGAATGTTAATTCCAAACTTGAAACAATATGTTTAAAGATAAAACTGTAAAAAAGTTTAAAAACTATTTATGAATTGTATAAAAAATAAATATTTATATGTATAATATATTTGTAAAAATTGAATAAATGTAATATCGGGTTGGTTTGGTTTCGGTTTGACTTTTTTTAGTTAAAACCAAACCAAACCTATTATGGTCGGATTATTTTTTCCAACACCAAACCAAGTCAAACCAACTCATGATCGGTTTTTTTTTTCGGTTTGACTCGGATTACCGGTTTCGTGCGGTTTATCGGTTTTCTTTGTATAAAAAATACCCCTACAAATGAGTAAGCAATTGTAAGAACTAAAGGTTGAACTTGTAGAATTTATATTCTGGATCCACCTCTTCTTAATAGTGTACTCATCCTGCTAAAATCCTGGATCCACCTCTGTATTTAGGGCACATAGTTGAACGCTTGGGGTCATAAGTCTCCCAAAAAAACTAAGCTCTACACATGAGCCTCAAGACGTTTTGATAGTGTCCCGCTCTGGAGACAGCTTCGTGCGAGTCCTAGAAAAACTTTTTAAAACACTAATCGGGACGGAGCACTCTATTTTATTGATTTTTTTTCCACCATCTCGAACTCTTGCATTCTGGATAAATATTCAAGAAATTTACTATGAAAATTGATATGATATATTGACGAGAGATTGAGAGAGGTTAGGGGTCTAAAGCTGCTCAACGAGTTTATGTTACAAGCCCCCTTATACTCGATTTCACTTAAAAGAAGTTGGACCATCCGATAAAAATAATGGATTTATACACATCTTTGAAATTTTATTAAGAAAAATATTCATGTTTTGGTATTTATTCGATCAAAATATATTTTAGTTACAAAATATATACAATCTCTCTCTCTCTCTTTCTCTCTCTCTCTCTCTCTCTCTCTCTCTCTATATATATATATATATATATATATATATATATATATATATATATATATATATATTATACAACTTATTTATAATTTTCATACATTATTTCTACCCAGTTATATACAACTACAATATCATACAACTTAAATATAATTTTTAAACAAAATTATTCAACTTTCATACAATAGATAACATAATATAATTTTTCTACAATTTTCCAAGTATAATGTATGTCATGTCTTTTTCTTCTTCGAGTTTCAATCTGAAATTCAACCAAAATCAAGTCTAATCTTCAACAAAACACCCTTAAAATTGAAATATAAACTCCAAATCATATTCCCAATTGTTTGAAACAATATCCAATCCAAACAAATAGTAATTTTTGAAAATCCAAATTCGAATTCAAAGCTATCAGAATTAACCAATAGAACAGTAACTAAAGCTTTACTATTAATTGAAGTTGAGCTTCAATGCTGATGGAGCTGTGACCTCCGTGCCATGAGAGCTCAGAGAGAGAGAGAAGAAGAAGAAGATGGAGAAAATTCCAGAACACTGTAATTGAATTGATTGATTGAGAAAGGAAAAATGAGTGAAACCTCCACTATATACAATTGTGCAATCAAGCTAAGACTAGTTCGAATAACCACTAACTACCTTGCTAACTACTAAGCTGATTGGTACAGTTGTCATAACTAACTAATGTCTACACTAACTTCTAACTAACTAATGAGTACAAATAATTAGTTCTTAACACCCCTCTCAAGTTGGATGTGTAATAAACATACCAACTTGTCTAATGTAACATTGTGTTTAATCCATGTCAAGGCTTTAGTCAGAACATCTGCGAGCTGGTTGTCTGTTCTGATATGATGGAGAGCAATCAAGCCTGCTTGTATTTGATCACGCACAAAATGACAGTCGACTTCTATATGCTTGGTCCTCTCGTGGAATAGTGAATTCCTTGCAATATGCAATGCAGATTGGTTATCGCAAAAGACTGATATGGGCAAAGAAAAAAGGACAGTCAACTCTTCAAACAGTTTGCGTAACCATACTATCTCTTCCACAACCTTTCTCAAGGCTCTATATTCTGCTTCTGCAGAAGAAAGTGATATAGTCTCTTGCTTCTTAGACTTCCAACTAATGGGACTGTTTCCCAACAAGACCAGATACCCAGTGATGGACCTCCTAGAGTCTGGTCAAGCTGCCCAATCGGAATCACAATAAGCTTTGACTGAATGGTCCCCATCCTTTGACATGAAAATTCTCAAGGTAGGATCACTCTTTAGGTATCTCAACAAGTGAAATTCTGCCTTCAGGTGAGGTTCTCTGGGCTTATATGCTATGTCCAATCTAGTGTTAGTTAGGAAATTTAGTTTGCCTACTAACTTTCTGTGGTAAGTGGGATCCTGCAGTATTGTTCCCTCCTTGACTTTAGTTTTATAGTAGGGTACAAAGGTGAAGAGCAAGCCTTGTGTTCTAGATAATTATACTCTTTCAGAAGATCTAACACAAATTTCCTTTGTAATATAATGGCCCATCATCCTTATACATAATTTTCAGTCCTAGGAAATAATGAAGTTGTCCTAGATCCTTGATCTTGAACTGCTCATGTAGGAAACTCTTGAGTTGTGCAATCTCTTGTTGATCAGTCCCAGTTAATAATACATCATCCATATATATAGAAACATAGACTGATGTATTTCCATTCCTTTTACAGAAAAGTGAATAGTCATCCATGGAGTGTGTGTATTCCCTTGAGTATAGTGCCTCAGTTAGTTTTGCATACCATTGTCTACTTGCTTGTTTCAGACCATAGAGAGATTTGTTCAATTTGTAGACTAAACCTGGCTTGTCTATTACCAACCCAGGTGGTACTTGCATATATACTTCTTCATTGTGATCCCTGTGAGCATGTGATTTTTGCCCTATACAAGAATTACTCCCAAAAAATTCAAAAATAAAATAATTTTGTTTGTTTGCAATTGTCGTAAATTTTGTGTTATTTTTCTTGTATTTTTTATATTTATCTGTGCATGTTTATTTGTTGAATTGATAAAAAATACAAAATATGTTGCATTTGCATTTAGGATTTAATTTTTACAATTAGGAGCACTTAAGTTTGTTTCACAAAATGAAAAATCACAAAATAATGTACTTTGCATTTTTAGCATTTAATGTCCAAATTGTGTGATTTTATTTTTAATTGGTATTTAATTGCGTATGTTAATTAGTACTTTTTATAAGTTAATTTAAGATTTTTAGGACTTTAGTTTTGGAAAAATAAATAAAAAGGAAATAAAATACAAGAAAAGAAGAAAAAATAGGTAAAATCGGACTGGGCCAATTGACCACAGTCCAATTTTCACATACCCAACGACCAAGTCCAGTCCATCTCCAGGCACACAACCAAACGACGCCGTTTTTGGGTCCAAAGATCTGGGCCGTTGATCTCACGCATCCAACGGTCAGGATCATCAATCCATTACCCGTCTAATTTTGACCCATCCCGCCCTGTTACTACCCCAAACGACCAGTTTTGACCCCTCAGCTAATCTGAAACGTTGAATTTATTTAATCCAACGGTTCAAATTACTTAATATAATTCTAACATATCAAACCCCTCCCCAAACCTCAAGACCAGTATCATTTTCACACCCCCATCTTCCACCTTCGTCTCCATCAGAGACAAAGCCCCGTCCAAGCCCTAGCAGCCGCGGGCATACTCCACTGCGCTTAAGCCGGCGACAACCACTCCGATGACCACCAAACTTACACCCCTGAACCACCCAGTCCCCGTCAGTCCGAATCCACCTTCAGCTTCCTTTAAATCCTCACAGAACCCTTCAAATCTTAGATCGAAGAAATCGACCCCAAACCCTAGGTCGTCCGTTTAACCCCAGATCAACACCAGTTGACCCCCTGACCTCCATCGTCCTAAACCACCCCTAGTTTCCCTCGAATCAAACCAGAACTTGTCGAATCTTAATTTGGATGACCAAGCCCTAGAAGAAACAAACTCCAGGCTTTGTGCAAAGTTAGGAACTTGAGGTTTCAACCGACTTTAGTCGATTGTTCTCAGTCGAGAACACTCGATTAACATCCATTTCGGACTTTAAAGTTTAGTTCGAAGTTTCAAGTAGGACAGAGTCGAGTGTTCTGAAATCCCGAGGTATTTCCCTTTGTTTTCCTTTTTCTGTTGTTGTCGTTTTAATTTATCCGATTGATTTGTCATTTTTGGCCAATTAGTTCTTCCTCCTCTTGCGGACCTTTTTCTTGGTCCATTTTTCTTTTGATCAATTAGCACGTGTTATAAGCTGTTTGAATCAATTGAATATGTGTGTCCGTTAGTTTGATTTTAAAGTCAGTAAGTTCTTGTACAAAACTGTGACTATTCCTATAAGTTTTTGCTGGTATTATTGTTTCAAAGTGTTTCAGTTTGTGTGACGTTTGTTTTCCTTCTCTTTGTTGTTCACCATTTTTGCATATAAATTCAGCTTATTTTCGTGCAGTGTATTTACATTGTTCATTTGTTATTGTTTAGGTTTAATTAGTTTATTTCCTGAATCATTTGTCTTTGTCCTGATGATATTTGGTCTAATTTAAATTTCGAGTTTAAACTGTGATTTGAATTTGGTGAATCCTTGAATGTTTGTTCTGATATGAAACTGACCTTTAATTGGTTCTGATATGAATCTGACCTTGTTGAATTGTCCTAATGTTGTTGATTGGGAGTTAGCTTCATGTATCTAATTAGTCAATTGATAGGCTTGAATTGGTTATAGCTGACGGGTAATACAGGTTAAAAGGATTAGGTTGGGATAGGATAGTAGTTCTGGGGATGTCAGGAGGTTATTTTAGGATTTTAAAAAGTTTAAAAATAGTTAGTTTAAGTATTCTGTCAGTAAAGTACTAGTGTGACCATTAAATTAATACATTGATTAATACATTATGGATTGGGAATCAGGGACATCATGGGGTTTAAAGGAAATGGATTAAGAAATGGGTGCACATACCTGTTTGAACTTTAAATAAAGAAAAGACAAAGGCTAGTGGGAGACAAGTGAATTAAAAAAAGAGATTAGATACATAGAAATGGGATGTCAGGGAATATCATGGGCAAGAATGGTTTCTGAATAGTTTAAGTGTTCTAAATAGTTGTGAAGAGTTCTAGTCCTAGGTATAAATAGAAGGGGGTTTGGACAGAATAAGGAGCTAGTTTTTTTCTTGGAATCAGTTGGAGTGTTTAAGAGAGCTTTGAAAATACAAACACTAAGAGAGAGTTTAAGGCAGTCAGTCAGTTCAATTAAAAAATACCAAAATTACTGCTACATGGTTTCCTTGGCTCAAATTTGATTAAATTTTTTTTCTGTTCTGAGTGCTGAAGTTCATCTGAAGTACACTGGTTGGATTTCAAATAAGTTTGGGGTCTAATTAAGTCAGTTGTGGTTGAGGTTTAGTCTGCTGATAGTATTCAGTTGTTTGCTGGTCCATTTCTGGTTTAACTCAAGATCAACAGAGTCTATTGTGGGTTATTTGCTGTGATTCTGTCGACTCCTGGGTGGCATTTTGGTATTTTTAGTGCTGTATTGGCTATTTTGAGCTTTCTCATTGCTGTTGTTGTTGGGTGCTGTGTTATCTGCTACTGCTGACTATCCATTCTTCTCCTTCTATTTCCATTATCCAGGTACATGTTCTAAAGATCTCAAATCTAATGGAAAGGAAGTAAAAAAGTTATTTGAAGTGGATCCTTGAACTTCCCCTGTGTTTGTTTTGTGCTTAATTTAAAATGTATAAACAGTAGTTTATTTGATATCTCACATCACGCATTAGAATGACCTTGGAATGTATAAACTGGACCGTTGAATCTGTTTCTACAAACATGTGAATTTAGTGGCCATCAGTTATAATTAATCTTAGTTTGTGATTACTAGTTATGAAATATAGTGTAGTTAATCCATTCCCAGTAGTCATAGAATAGTTTTGAATAGTTTATATGACACAAAACAGGTTCGAACAGTTCAAATGGAAATCAGCATGTTGGTTTAATATGTCTAGTTCTGAAACTGCGAGTTCATTTGAATAAATAACATTAGTTTGAATAGCATTGAATCACGTTAGTAAATAATGTTAGCTCCTAAATGTTAGTAAGCAGTGTTAGCTCTTAACATCAATGTTTAAACATTCGATTTATTTTCAGAGGTTATAAGAACAGTTTCAATTGATTCTAAGTGAAGTCCTATAATCGAACTACCTCAATTGGGAACTCGATCCACGCTTCAGGTTTAATTGTCATCTTTAGGGATACTTAGTAATTCACCAGTAGACTGATGTGAGCTTTAGAATTTAGAATTAAACATGGTTAGATATTGTATCAATTTGTTTCTCCTTGGATATTTAGTGAAATGATTAGGCTCAAATAAGGTTTGGCGACTCCTTACGTAATGGTTTGAGATGAAAATCAATACTAGTTTTTATTCACCAATCGAGCATTACACGGGGCGTCGACTTGAATGACGGATATTGGCCCATTGTTAAACGTATCCCATAGCTTTGGGGCCTGCAGTCATCTGTGTGAAGCCCCATTTGAATTTAATTATGTTATGCACTTATTGGGCTAAGTATTGAGGCCTAAAGTAATGGTTGAATGATAATCATGGACTTAGACATGATGGTGTTCAAACAACAATAACTAAGTAGGGCATTTTCTTTATTCTTAGAAACAAAATATAGAAAATCATAGTCACTTTTAGGTTTGCCTTTTTAAAACAATAAATGGGATGAGCCTCGCCGAACAAAGTACAATTAAATTGCGGGGCCCTCGTTAAATGTATATATAAAAATACTTAGATTTTGGGACAGGCCGTTTAGCGAATTTCATGGCTCTTCCCCAAAGTAATAACGCGCTAGTCTCTTTAGGGGCGTATTTTAATAATGTTACCTTCCTAAAATCCGGTGTGCATTTATGTGACCCAAATCCAAATCTCAACGGAGTCGAAATGTATCAAAAACCACGAGTGCATTGATGTGACGTGGATCGAGACGTGTTTTCACGACACTACTATTCTCTTTAAAAATGAATAAAAACGATTAAAGTTAAAATTTGCACATAGGTTCATAATTTTTAAAATCAGATAATTTAAGCCAAATATAATAGTTGAGCGACCGTGCTAGAACCACAGAACTCGGGAATGCCTAACACCTTCTCCCGGGTTAATAGAATTCCTTATCCGGATTTCTGGTTTGCAGACTATTAAACATAGTCATTCTTTTCCTCGATTCAAGATTAAACCGGTGAATTGGGACACCATAAATCTCCCAAGTGACGACTCTGAATCTTTAATAATAATCCTGTTTCGATCGTCCTTTAGTTGGAAAAACTCTTTATGCCCCTGCGGGCATAGTAAAAAAGGAGGTGTGATAGCTCTGGCGACTCTGCTGGTGATTGCAACCTAGAACTTCTGGTTCAGGGTTTAAGAATTCGAGCTTATAATAATTGTTATATTTGGCTTTATCTGATTTTCCTACATGTTTCATGTTAAATGTGTTAAGTGCTTTACCGCTTTGATATTATTTGAACTGTATATAAACTGTGTCAAATCCCTCCTTTTCTCACCTCTGGGGATGTGCTTACTGGTTGATACTCCCTATTCTGTTAGTGTCATACCCTGAAATAAGAAGAGGCCGGATAAGTTACAAAACCGGACGATCTCGCGGGTCCCCAGTACGTAGCCCCCTCCTCGACTCGAGTTGTCCGCTCGGGTACACAGTCTAGAACACATACCCAGGTTTTGAACCTAGAATAACTTGACTTCATGCCGGATCCCTAGTAGGAACGCTTATTTGCATCATGTTGCATTGGACTTAGGGGACCCAACACAGGGATTGGGTCCGTCTAGGACAGGTAACTTGAAATGAAAAGACCAGCCTGATGCATCTTACGTGTTGCATATGTATTTATTTGTCTCGAACTTGCATGTTGACCGGCTGTGTAGTATTTGGAAAAATTGAAAAAGAGAGAAATAGCAGTGTGGAGAGCTAAAAACAACCAATGTCAAAATAGTGTCGAAACTCTGCCGAATTTTTTAGGAAAAAAAAAAGAAGAAAAGGAAAAAATTCTGTTTTCAAAAATGGTTTGTTTTGTTGGTCGAGAAAAAGAAAAACTAAAGAGTTTTATTTTCAAATAGTTTGTTGAAAAATAAAATACAAAAAGAGTATTGTCTTCTGAAATAGTGTATTTGTCAATGAAAAAGAGACTTTTTTTCCGAAAATAAGTAGTTTTATTGGTAGAACTACGTAATTTTGATTCTCACTGGATGTGGAATACATAGGCAACTCATATCGGGTTCAACTATTCGAAATATTTAAATAAATTAAAAATCTATACTCGTCAATCAGAGTCTGTTAGTCTATTTTTAGGCTATATTGCCATTTTGATGTTAGAGTCTTTTGGAGTTCGTTAATATTGTAATATATGTGTCGTGATAAACACATTTTTCTTTTATGGAAAATTTGAAAGAAAAAAAATCCAATTTTTTATTTATCATTTGGCTCTTACCTGTCAGAACTACACACCGTCTGATTCATACGGAGACATGATACGTAGGCAATCCACATAAGATTCGACCACCATTAAAAGAGAAAAAAAATAATGAAAATAAAGGATTGGGAAGCGTTCAAAAGGAGCGCAGTTATAAGAAGTCGGAATGACGCACGTAGCTGAAGCAAATGCATGATAGAAAGGGTTAACTGCCTAGGTGCATTGCATCCTTAATGTGTGTTTACATGTCTGTCAAATTCCCTAACACTAACATGATGGCTTCATTTTGTTGTATTCATACCAGAAAGGGGGTTGGTTTTGGTTCTAAAGTAACTCTTCTCTACAACACAAAGTCAAAAGACAATGACAGAGAACAACAGAACTGAGTGGGTTGGTACCGATGCCCGAAAACAGCTCGTTGAACAGAACAACGGGTTGGTAGAAGAAGTGAAAATATTGAGACATCAGGTGGCATACATGTATCGGGCATGGATGACTGGAAAAGCACCACCCCAGCCACCGCCTAGCTTCCTGAACTCTGTCCTTACCCAAATACCTAACACAATAACGGTTGATCCTCCATACTCTCCATATCTACCTGCTTATGACAGCTTTCCCGACCACCTGAGTAGCTCCATCACTCGCCATCCAACTATATTTTCCCAATGCTACTCCCCTCCCCAATGCTACTTATCTCCATGGGACTCCTAAAGATATGCTTCACTTTCCAAGTACACAGCTCCACAAAATGCCTATCCACCCCCAGGAGCATACCAGAAACCCCCTGGGTCAGGTTTTAGGCCAAATAAGGCATTTAGGAATGAGAGGTTGCTGGAACGAGAAAAGGCTGTCACCCCTGTTGGAGGGTCATATGCAAGTTTCTTCCAAAAGTTGAAGCAATTGGGCATGCTGAAGCCGATCCAGAGAAAAATGCTAAACCCTCTGTGAGCATGTGATTTTTGCGCTATATATGAACTATTCCCAAAATTTCAAACAAAATAATTTTTCTTTTAGTATTTTACAATTTGGTGAATTTTGTGTTATTTCTATTAATTGTCTGCATTTTTATTTGTGCATTTTAATGCATATGTAAATACAAAAACACGCATTTTGCATTTGGGTTCTAATTTCATACTTTAGGATCAATTAAGAGTTAATTTGTTTTAGGACAAAATAGGAGGAAAATAACAAAAATGATACTTTGCATTTTAGGTTAAATTTTTATTGGTTTGCATTTAATTAGGAATTAATTAGGAAATCTAATTTTAGTGTAATTTGGTTGTGAGTTTTATTTTTACCTTTCTTATAAAATCAAAAAAAATAAATAAAATATAAAAATACAAAAAAAATGAAAAGAAAACAAAAATTGAATAAAGAAAATTAAAAAGAAAAGAGAGAAAAAGAAAACAAATGGAACAAGTGAGGGGCTGCCCAGATTGGGCCAGTTTTAAATTAAAATACACAGCCCAAAAACAAAACCCCTCCCAGGCCAGCCCACCCGGTCCAACCCATGCCCCTGAGACCTTCAAAACGATGTAGTATGAAGGTGATACTACGTCATTTTGAGTTAACAATTAATGAATTAATCCTGGCCCTCCATTGATTCCAATCCAACGGTCTCTGTTGGTTCTCTATTTTTCATAAAAATGTCTGAATTCTCTTTCAATTTCAGAGACAAAGAGCCTTCTTCCTCGTACATCTCTGCCTCAGCCGGCTCCGCCCAGCGCTGCCGTCGGAAATCGCCCACGGCGGCGGCCAGCGCCCATTCACCCCCAAATTCACACCACAACACCACCTCCCCTCCCTCTTTCCATTCCCACCGTTGGATTCCCTCAAATACGAACCCATCGCCTCAAACAAACCTCGCCGCCTTCGCCAGAACCCTACCGCCGGCGAACACAACTTATGCCAATGGTCACCAAATTAACACCCGTTGTTCCCCTTCTCATTCCCTTTCCATTCCTCCAAGTGGATTCCCTCGAATCTTATCCTAAGGCGTCAAATTTTAAATCAAAACTTTCCGGCCAAAATCTCACCCTGTCCAAAAAATCCCAAATTCATACCATACACTCCCTGGACCTCCCTTATCCTTAATCCTTAACCAAAACCCCTTAAATCCCACCGGAACTCATCAAAACTTAAATTTGTGTTTTTCCGGCCAACAAACCCTAACCCAAATTCTTGGGGATTCCTGATCGTAGCATCCCAAATAGCGTGTTTTCGTTGAAAACACACTGTTTGGGATGTTACGGATCATGGATCCTAGAGGATTCAGATGTCCTGGCTGGCCGGAGTTTGTTTTTCTAGTAAGTTGTGTAATTTTCCTTTTTTAATTTCACTTGTTTTATTTACTGTTTTTATTTTGTGTTCTACTTGATGAAATCCTGTTAATTTAGGGTAATTAATCAGTCATGTTTTTTTATTGATCAGTGTTCTCTTTGTTTTTGTCTTGAGTCATTTTGGTTAGTCAAATCATTTAGTTGTAATCTAGGTTTGAATAGCAATTAGTAATAGTTTGCATGCAAGTTTGATTGAGGATTAATTGAGGTTTTAATAGTTAATGTTAGTTAAATTCACGTTGTTTCCTTTAATTTGATCCTGGTTCTTCTAGTTTGATTCTGATTCTTTATTGTTGCTAAAATTCTGTCAATAGTTCAAACACTAATCACTGGTTTAATTAGGTTTGCTTTGGTTTATTCTTATGGAATTGGATTTGGTATTTGTGTTAAGGTTGATTCCAGTTGTGTATTAATTGTTTGAGATAATGTTAGGACGGTTGATTAGATATAGCTGATTGATCCTTAGTAGTTAATTTCAGTAGGTTAATTGGGGTTTTAGGTAATTTTAAGAGTTAACAGGGTTAGTTTGGACATAGGTCAAGGGAGGGTATGCAGTAATTCTAAGGATTAACAAGTGTAGTTTGGGCATAGGAAAAGGGTAGGATTGTTAGAAATGGTAGATATCAAAATGAGTTAAGGGTAGTATAGGAATTGTAGGGGGTATAGAAGGTTCTAGAATAGACTTTAGTGTAGAGGTCAATACAATAAGTGTAGTAACTTGTACTACAAGTCAGAAAAACAGGGGTAAAAATAACAATAAGCTAGGGACTAAAAGAAAACAAAATTCTGAAGTTTCACCCTAAAGCTTGGCCTATAAATAGGCACTTACTTGCCTTGAATAAAGAAGATTTTTTAGACTCTAAAGAAATCTGCCCCCTTCTAGCATTTTCTTCTAAATTTCTAGATTTCAGTTTGAAATTAAAACCTCTACGTAATCCGAAGACAAAGCAAAAATCTCTGAAAAATAAAAAATGTCACTGTTGCATTGATCTTATTTTCATAGTTGATTTCTGATAATTGGAATGTCAAAATAACTTCTGGTTGGTGTTCGAGCAAGTGTTGGGTGCATTTTGGGTCATTTGGTGTCAACTTGGATGCTGTGTGTGTTTGGTTTGATTTTAAGTCCATTGGAAGTCATTTGAGCTCATTCAAATTAGCTTTGAGTTGATCCTGTTATTTTGGATTGATTTCGAATCTTTCTGGTTTTGCTAAATCTATTTCTGGGCTGTTTCTAATCATCTATTCCCTCCTGTTCAACACTGCTGCTCGTGATTGCTTAAGCTGGCTTCTTCTTTCTGTTTAATTCACTCCAGGTACACATCTTGTAACCTTCAAGCTGATGGAAATGAAATGAAATGCCTTAGAGTTGATTTTTGACTGTTCATCGATTTATGACTGTTCAGATGATTTTTTAATTCAAAAATGTAGATCAGTTACATTTGTTTGAATAATTTGTGTAGTTAAACTGTCTGAAATTGTATAGGAATGTTAAGCCCATGTGATTTGTGTGGAGAGTTGAACGTCAGTTTAAATTTGTTATTACCTTAATTTGTGTTTTAGTTAAATGTGATATTTAACCTATGATAGTTTGTGTAGGGAAGATTTGTGATGGCTGTTAATATAAATCTAATTCCGAGATCGTTAATAAAGTAGTTTGTAGTTAATATTGAAATAATGATTAACATACAGGAGTTGAATATCATAGGTCATTTCAAGCTTTGATTATATCAGTCAATACATGAGGATAATACATTTGGTCCCGTCTTTGTTAGATCTAAACTGTGAAAGTTCGAAGGCCTTGCCACTGTGTTAGTCTTAAATTTGCAATTCCTACGTATTTTTTTAAAAAGGGGGTTGATTCATACTGATAGTCATTGTTTTGGTCAGAAATAGTTTTTGACTTTGGCTACAAATTTAATAGTTGGCCGTTTATTTGACTGGAATTCAATTGCACACTCAGCCTTTGCCTCAAGTTAAAACCAGATGTGAGGCCTCATATCCCTGAATTGGGGCCTGTCTTCCATCCGATGCTCAATGGGTTTGGGCTTTACGCCAAGGCCCATGCCACAAGAGCTTCGCATGTAGCTTCATAATGAGGCTTTTGAGTCTCAGTTTAGACCTTTGATTCTATTTGGTCTTGTGTAAAAGCCCATGTTAAACCAGTTTCGGCAACGGATTTAAAATACGTTACTTAAGGGAAATATAGTTCTTTCGGTTGTCTTTAAAATAAATGAGACGATCCACACCCAATAAAAATACAAAATGCGGGGCCCTCAATAAATACAATGTGAAAATACTTAGAGTTCGGGAGGACCGTTTAGCAAATTTCACGGTCTTCTCCAAAGATAATAAACGCGTATGTTGCTTTAGGCGTGTATCTTAATAAAATTACTTTTCCTAAATATGGGTGCGTATTTATGTGACCCAATCCAAATCCCAACGAAGTTGAAATGTATCGACAATCACGGGTGCACTGGTGTGACATGGTTCGAGATGCATTTTCACGACGTTGCAATCCTTACTAAAAATAAAATAAAAGCGGTTACTAATAAAGGGCACATAGGTAGAACATGTTTTAAAATCAGATAAAAATAAAATACAGCAGTTGAGCGACCGTGCTAGAACCACAGAATCCGAAAATGCCTAACACCTTCTCCCGGGTTAACAGAATTCCTTACTCGGATTTATGATTCGCGGACTGTTAACAGAGTCATAATTTCCTCGGTTCGGGATTCAACCGGTAACTTGGGACACCATTAATATCCCAAGTGGCGACTCTGAATAATTAACAAATAAATCCTGTCTGATTGTCCTTTAATTGGAAAAACTCCTTTATGCCCTTCCCGGGGTGTATTAAACGTAAAAAGGAGGTGTGAAAGCTCTGGCGACTCCGCTAGGGAAAAGGACCTAGAACTTCGGTTCAGGGTTCAGAATTCAAGCTTAGAATAATTGTTGTGTTTGGCTTTATCTTATTTTCCTACATGTTCCATGCCTAATGTGCAAAATGTTGCTTTTTACCGCTTTGATATAAACTGTGCCGAAACCCTTCTCTTCTCACCTTCGGGGATGTGCTTACTGGTTAAGACTCTGTATTCTGTTAGTGTCAATACCTTAAAATAAGAAAGAGTCCGGACAATTTACTAAGCCGGATGGCCTTTTGGTTCCCGGTACGTAGCCCCCTCCTCGACTCGAGTTATCCGCTCGGGTACACAGTCTAGAACATATACTCAGGTTTTGAAACCTAGAAGAATAAAAACTCATGCCGGATTCCTGAATAGGACGCTTGTTTGCCTCATGTGCATCTTGTGTTAAATGTGCTA
>MU722564.1:41542-84497 GCA_026770625.1 Nicotiana glauca
GGCCGGACAAGTTACTAAGCCGGATGGCCTTTTGGTTCCCGGTACGTAGCCCCCTCCTCGACTCGAGTTATCCGCTCGGGTACACAGTCTAGAACATATACTCAGGTTTTGAAACCTAGAAGAATAAAAACTCATGCCGGATTCCTGAATAGGACGCTTGTTTGCCTCATGTGCATCTTGTGTTAAATGTGCTAATTACCTTACCGCTTTGATATTATTTGAACTGTATATAAATTGTGCCGAAAACCCTTCTCTTCTCACCTCCGGGGATGTGCTTACAGGTTGAGACTCCCTATTCTGTTAGTGTCATACCTTGAAATAAGAAAGAGGCCGGATAAGTTACTAAGCCGGACGATCCCGCGGGTCCCCGGTACGTAGCCCCCTCCTCGACTCGAGTTGTCCACTCGGGTAAACAGTCTAGAACACATACCAAGGTTTTGAACTTAGAATAACTTGACTTCATGTCGGATCCCTAGTAGGAGTGCTTATTTGCATCACGTGCATATGACTTAGGGGATTCAACACAGGGGTTGGGTCCGTCTAGGATAGGTAACCAAGTATGAAAAGACCACCATGATATATTTTACGTGTTGCATTTATTAGTCTCGGGCCTACATGCTGACCGATTTTTAAAAATAAAAATAAAAAAGAAAATTTTTGTGAAATTGAGAAAAAGAGAAAAAGAGAAAAACAGTAGTAATTGTTTAGTTTTGGAAAAACTGATGCCCAAATACTGTCGAAACTCTGCCGAAATTTCGTAAAAAAAAATTTTTGAAAAATGGAAAGGTTTTGGTCTTTAATAATTCATTTTACTAAAGCAAAGGAAAAATATAAAATAGTTTTATTTTGGGTTGTTGAAAATAAATAAAGTCGTTATGTTATCTTGTTTTCAAAAAAAAAAATTAAAAATATAGTTTGTTTTGCTAATAAAAATGAAAATGAAATTTTTTTTTGCTTTGAAATAGTTTTGTTATTTGATTTTTTCCAAAAATAAAAATGAAAAAAAGTGATCTGTTTTAAAATAGTATGTTAATTTGCCCGAACTACGCTGGTTTGATTCTCACCACGTGCGAGATACGTAGGCAACCCTTAACGGGTCCAACCACACCTTTTTTCCAAAAAATAGCCGAAAAAAATTTCAAAATTTTGATTTTGATATAAATAAGTCGGGTGGTGCTATTTTTGTTTAAAACAAGCTGAATGTCCCTCAATAGGACGTCGGAAGGCCCTTTTTGCAACCACTTTGAGTCATTTTAAATAATTTACGGGCACAACCTTGAAATCTCCCTTGCGGAAATGCTGAAAGGCCGTATCCGCAAAATCAAGTTTGGGTCATCTAACAACTTTACAAAAAATAGCCACTTTGTCAAATAAGTCATTACATGGCCGGTTTTTGCTAAAATAGACACAAATGGCATTAAAACTTTCTCAGTCTTGCAATTGGCCTGTGGTGATGCTGAGTGATGCCCCATGGGCCCCAGGATGAGAAATTTTTGAGTTTATTTTCTTAAACAAAATTTTACAAAAATAGCCACTTTGTCAAAATAAGCCATTACATGGCCAATTTTGAAAAAAATAGTCACATTTGACACTAAAACCTTCTCAGTCTTGTGTTGGCCTGTGGCGATGCCGAATGATGCCCCATGGGCCCCATGATGAGAAATTTTGAGTTGGTAGCTTCTTAAACGAAATTTTGCAAAAAATAGCCACTTTGTCAAAATAAGTCATTACATTGCCAGTTGTTGTTTAAAAATAGTCTCAGTCGATATTGAAACATTCTCAGTCTTGCGGAAGCCTGTGGCGATGCCAAGTGATGCCCCACGGGTCCCAAGATGTAAAGCTTTGATGTTCTCTTGACCTAGTGTTAATCACCGAGTTTGTAGTTGGAGTATGCTTCTGTAATTTCTCTTCAAAGAAAACAAATTTGAAAATCCACACAAATATCTCTTTATTTTTGCATTAATTTGCAAGAACTACGCTTGGTCTAATTCATGCGGGGTCATGATACGTAGGCAATTTACGTAGGATTCGACCATAACAAAAGAAAAGAAAAGGAAAAAAAAGGAAAAGCCACATAAAGGCAAAAAGAAAAGGAAATAGCGGAAAACAAAGAAAGAAAGAAAAAATGCCTTAACGCTAACATGGTGGTTTCATGTTGTCATTCCAAAAAGGTGGTTGGTTTGTGGTTTCCAAAGTGGTAATTCATTTCGACGACAAAAGGCGATAGCAAACAACAATAGAATTGATGTGGTTGGTACCGGTACCCGACAACAGATGGATGAACGGGATAATGGGTTGAGTGAAGAGGTGCGAAGGTTGAGACAACACATGGCAGATATGTATCAAGCCTGGATGACTGGAAAGGCACCACTCCCGCCACCACCAATGTCTCCTGTCATATCTGTTACCCTTGACAATGAACACGGGAAGAGTCCTCGGGGTGAGCTTCATACTGGAAGTGAAAAGTTCACAGGAAAAGTAGGGCAAGATGAAATAGCCATGAAGCCGAAAGAACCATCCTTAAAAAACATGCCAGGAATGAGAGGCCATGGTAACATGGTTTGCAAAGAATTGTCTGCGTTCCCTGACGTTCGCCTGCCCGTAGGGTTCAAAGTGCCAAGTTTTAACTTGTACGATGGGAACGGAGATCCGGTAACTCACCTGAGGGTCTATTGCGATGAAATGAAAAATGTTGGGGATAAAGATAATTTGTTGACTGCATACTTCAGTAAGAGCTTGACTGGGGCAGCTTTAGAATGGCATAATCGTCACGATGTTGACAAATGGCCTACATTAGGTGACATGGCTCAAGATTTTGTGCGATATTTTTAGTACAATAAAGACATTGTCCCAAATCGCTCCTCTCTATCTCATACTGAAAAGAAACCGAAGGAGATCATTAAGGATTTATGGCTCAAGTGGAATGAGCAGGTTGCTCGGGATGATCCTGCCATTGATAGAAAAGATGTTGCTGAGTCCCATCCACAACAAGGTCTGATAATTGTTCTTGCCAAACCTGTTCAACCTCAAAACCAACCCCAAACTAACCCCACGAACAACACCCAATCTTTTGTCCAACCATCAGGGCATAGCCTCCGCCAACGACAAGGTCCGGTGGTCGTTCTTGCTAAACGCTCCCAACCACAATACCGACCCCGTGAACGTCCCCAAATTCCACAAAAGCCACCCCATCTACTAAGCAACACCCGGCCATTTTCCCCACTATCAAGTCACTCCCAGAAGAAGGCACCAATAGCCCGTAACTCTCGTGTACAACACTTTTAAGCACTCAACAATACTGGAAAACTGAGGCATAGAGAGAAACAAAGGCAAAGGGATAATTTTACGCCCATTGGCGAATCTTACACAAGCTTGTTCGAAAAGTTAAAACAAGTTGGTCTGATTAAGCCACTCCTTGGATATACTCTAGACCCAAAGGCGAAAGGCTTTGATCCTACTGTTCGATGCATGTATCACTCTAATGTCCAGGGGCATAGCATTGAAGATTGTCGTTCTTTGAAAAGGGAAATAGAAAAAATGATCCAAGAAGGAGTAATTATGGTCAGTAATAATGGCAAGGAGCCTGCGATTTATCTTGGGAACTTGTTGATCAAAGTAAATAATAGTTTTGGAAATATTGATGTGAAACTCAGTGGCTAAATACCGGGCGTAGTAATTGGGAAGACGCTCCATATCTTGGTCACCCAAAGTGGAGTTTTTGGTGGTTTATTTTGATCTCATTTCTGATTGTCCGGGTTATTTCAGGGTTGTAATCCGGATATTTTCTTGGGAGTCAAACCCTTTTATCTTTCACTTTGCTTTGCTTAGTAATAATAGCTTGTTTAGCGCCGTCTAGGTTTGTAATTCTAGTCTAGTCTGCTTGTTTTGTTGTTTCAACCCTTTTCACCATCAGTCTAATACAATTCTTTGTTCTTTGACATTTCTAGTCATTTCATTTCTAATCATTTTACAATTCTTTTCATGTTGGTTCTAGTGACACGACATGCATAATTCTCAGCATGTTTTAAAAGTCAGTTTAGCAATGAAACAATGTTGAAGATGTAAGGTCACTCGGAAGAAATAAAAACATACTGGAATACTTTGAAGCTTGAATCAAGTGAAACTGGGGAAAATAGAACATAAAGAAATACTGTGGAAATGCATCATGCCTCATCGGTTTAAAGCCAAAGGCAAGAATGCCCCAAGTTTCAAGAGACCGTTCATGGTACTAATGGTGTTAGGAATTGGCATATACAGAAGGCAAATATGTGAATCAATCAAAAGGTATTTTTGTACTTGGTATGTTTTGAATATTGGAATGACGAAGGCATTTTGTTCTGCTATCCAAACACTTTATCCTTTGTTATCCTGTTGAACCTTATTATATTTTCTTTCGTGTCCCTCTTTCGGAATTAACAAACAAAACTCAAGAAGCGAGCGGGAAATCAAGCGGAGAAACAATAGAAAAATAGTTGGAAAAGAAAGAAAAGAAAAGAAAAGAAAATAAAGAAAAGAAAAGAAAAGAATAAAAGAAAGAAAAAAAAGGAAGAAAAGAAAAAAAAAGAGAAAAGAAAGGAAAGGAAAATGAATAAGAAAAGAAGAATGGAAGGAAGGAAAACATCGCAACAACAAATTTGTTGCCTGAACTACGTTTGACGTGATCCCGAAAGGGTACGTAGGCAGCCTCATTGAGGTTCAGTCACAACAGAGGAAAAATTCAAGAATCCCCAAGAAGGAAACTGGGGCAGAAGTTGTGGTTGTTGCAAGAAATATGATTCAGAAAGTTGTAATTTTAAACCCACGTTGAAATATTTTGAGCCTCTATACTGTTTTTTCTAAATCCCATCCAAAAGCCACATTACGGTCCAAAGAAAGACCTTCCGATCTGTCTTCAAGAAATGCCGAGTCAAGTGAGCAAAGGTGAACCACATCAGGGGCAACACTCCAGTCCAAACAAAGGAAAATGAAGAATTAGAGAGTCATGATGATGAGAACCACCACAGGATCCCAACATGAGAGAAATCAAAATGAGAGAGTCTTATTGGTGAAAACCTTCTCGGGCACCATAAGGCGATAGTAAGTTGAGAGAAAAATCAAGATAAGAGAGGTTTGATGGTGAAACCCTATGGGCACTACAAGTCGACTAAGGATTATGAACCAGATCAGGCAAAGGGAAATATTGAAGATCAGTTTCACTGAAAAAATTGCAACAAGAGCCGAACATCAGATTTGCTATACAGAAAAGGCTAAAAGTGCATGTCAAGGTTGCTAGAGTCGGTATCCACATCCTATGGGTCGTTACTCTATAGGTTTCTTGTTTGGAATCGTCTCTTTCCATTTTCTTTCACTCTATTCTTCCCACCTTGTATTTCCCTCTTCTCGAGTCTGTCTGGGCATAACAAGTAAAGAAATGACTTCAAAATTTTCCACCAAGCTTTCCAATTGCACGAAATGGGATTTGGCCAACACATCAAATTGTCATAAGTCAGGAAATAACGTCAGACATGATTGGATTGCCAGCAGTCAATATGCTTTGGGAATCCTTGGGAAATATAAAGGCTCGATATGCGAACAACACAATAAATGAAGGGCTGGGTTAAGCAGATCAAAAGAATTCCCCGTGATAGGATTGAAAAAGGAGGGTACACCAATGAAAATCAAAATCTTCCAAAAATAAATCAAAGTTATCATTGCTAGAAATGAAACAATAGACCTCAAGGGCAAGGCCGGTGGTTTAGATCAGAAAAGAAGTAACATGTGCACTGGAGTTGGTAACAATTAAAATGTTTTGGGGTTCATGTGAAACACAAAGGTTGGTAAGTGTCAATTCAGGAACAATACAACAAATAGAAGGTATGGGGTTCGAACGGATCAGAGATATTATCTATGTCGAAAGGAACAAAGAAAGTGGTTAGTAAATAAACAAACAAAGACCTCGATTGGGAGTCAGTTATCATGGCAAGTGAAAGAACAATGGACCCCAAGGTCAGAGTTAGTGGGATCCGTCAAGAAAGAACAACATACACTTTGAGTAGGATGGCAATTGTCATGCTTTGAGATTCATGAAAACAAGGAATTGGTAAATGCCAGGCCGTAAGGAATGCGGGTTTGAACAGGGAAAGGGTATTTTCTGTGACAAGGACGGTAGAGAAATGGATAATCAGTAAATAGGCCAGACATTCAAGTGGAAATCAACTATCATGGGAAGTGAAAGAGCAATCTTCATCAAAGTTCAAGGCCACAAACCAACCACCACATTTTAAACTGACAAGATTTTATTTGATTGAAACAGGGGCAGAAGTTTTGGAGAAATCCTCCGTAAAGAAATGCAGGACCCGAACAAGTATGACTGGAAATTCTCAGGATCCTCCTGGAAAATGGACTTAGTTTGAATTTTAAAACAATCATGAGAAACATAATTTGGCATAAAAGGAATATAAGTTCTTTCTAAAGTTTGCATGTTTAAGATAAGATCCAATTAAAAGTTTTCAGGACCCTCCTGGATAATGGGACGTAGTTTTAAGGTCAGTCTAAATAACAAGATATAGTAGAAGTCTTACCTTTAGTAGATATAATTTAGGTTAAAATTGTCTTTTAACTAGAAGTTGTCAGGACCCTCCTGGATAATGGGGAGTAGTTAAGACCTCTTTGATAACAATGTAGTGGAAGTAATACCTTTGAAAGATATAACTTGGGTTCATAATTGTTAGGAGTTGTCAGGACTTCCCTGGATAATAGGACTTAACTTTCAGATTCTTATAATAGTTGCTAAAATAGTCCAGTTTCAAATTCTTATAATAGTTAGTAAAATAATTCAGTTTTAACACTCACCCATGTGCCCAGCCACCAAACTGGGGCAAAAATTTTTCTTTGTTTGTCTATTTTGTTGCAGTCAGGAGCCCACCTGGAGAACAAGGGAATACTTTTCAAGTTCAGCAAGCAGGAGCCCACCTGCAGAATAAGGGAATACATTTCAAGTTTCAGCAGTCAGGCGCCCACCTGGAGAACAAGGGAAGTATAATTCAAATTTTAGCTTTCAATTTTTTTCACTATTTGATTACATGCTGTACCCAGCCACCAAACAGGGGCAGAAAATTATCTTTGTTTGTCTATTTTGTTGCAAGCAGGAGCCCACCTGGAGAACAATGGAATACTTTTCAAGTCCAGCAAGCAGGAGCCCACCTGGAGAACAAGGGAATACTTTCCAAGCTTCAGCAGTCAGGCGCCCACCTGGAGAACAAGGGAAGTATAATTCAAATTTTAGCTTTCAATTTTTTTTAATATTTGATAACATGCTGTACTCATCCACCAAACTGGGACAGCAAATTTTCTTTGTTTGTCTATTTTGTTGCAGTCAGTAGCCCACCTGGAGAACAAGGTAACACTTTTCAAGTTCAGCAAGCAGGAGCCCACCTGGAGAAAAAGGGAATACTTTTCAAGCTTCAGCAGTCAGGCGCCCACCTGGAAAATAAGGGAAGTATAATTCAAATTTTAGCTTTCAATTTTTTTTAATATTTGATAACATGTTGTACCCAGCCACCAAACTGGGGCAGAAACTTTTCTTTGTTTGTCTATTTTGTTGCAGTCAGGAGCCCGCCTGGAGAACAAGGGAATACTTTTCAAGTTCAGTAAGCAGGAGCCCATTTGGAGAACAAGGGAATACATTTCAAGTTTCAACAGTCAGGCACCCACCTGGAGAACAAGGGAATTATAATTCAAATTTTAGATTTCATTTTTTTTTAATATTTGATAACAATGCTGTACCCAGCCACCAAATTGGGACAGAAAATTTTCTTTGTTTGTCTATTTTGTTGCACGCAGGAGCCCACCTGGAGAACAAGGGAATACTTTTCAAGTCCAGCAAGCAGGAGCCCACCTAGAGAACAAGGGAATACTTTTCAAGCTTCAGCAGTCAGGCGCCCACCTGGAGAACAAGGGAAGTATAATTCAAATTTTAGCTTTCAATTTTTTTTTAATATTTGATAACATGCTGTACCCAGCCACCAAAATAGAGCAGAAAATTTTCTTTGTTTGTCTATTGTGTTGTGGTCAGGAGCCCACCTGGAAAACAAGGGAATACCTTTTCAAGCATCGCAAGTAGGAGCCCACCTGGAGAACAAGGGAATGCCTTTTCAAGCATCGCAAGTAGGAGCCCACCTGGAGAACAAGGGAATACCTTTTGAAGCATCGCAAGCAGGAGCCCACCTGAAAAATGGACACATATTTCAAATTATAGTAATCAAGCATCATCAAGAGGGATGGTAAAACATCCCCAAGGCAACAATAAGAATTTCATTGGAAGAACACAAGATACAAGTTCAAGACAACACAAGAGCCAGTTTGAAGACATAGATAGGATCTTTTGTAACTCATAGATCATAGCTTAGGCTAGTTTCTTTTTATCTTGACACGGTGTAATAAGGAGGTCAGCAAGCAGTAACAGCAGCAACAACAGTGAGATCACAGCTCCTGGTAGTCCCAGCTACAAAACCTTCCCGAACTACACTGACATGATTCCTGTTTAGCCCAATATATGCAGGCAACCTCTGAAGAAGGGTGAGGTCAAGCTCTTTCAAAAAAATGTTTCACACGGAATATTCAAATAGGCAAAAATCGCTCGTTTCAGCTCACTTATCTTTGCACGAAAACTCTTCGTGTTTCCGGGCAAAGAGGGGAAGCTGTGAGCACGTGATTATTGCCATATATATGAATTATTCCCAAAATTCCAAACAAAATGATTTTTCTTTTAGTATTTTGCAATTTGGTGAATTTTGTGTTATTTCTGTTAATTGTCTGCATTTTTATTTGTGCATTTTAATGCATATGAAAATACAAAAAACACGCATTTTCCATTTAGGTTCTAATTTCATGCTTTAGGATCAATTAAAAGTTAATTTGTTTTAGGACAAAATAGGAGGAAAATAACAAAAATGATACTTTGCATTTTAGTTTAAACTTGTATTGGTTTGCATTTAATTAGGAATTAATTAGGAAATCTAATTTTAGTGTAATTTGGTTGTGAGTTTTATTTTTACCTTTCTTATAAAATCAGAAAATATAAATAAAATATATAAATACAAAAAAAATGAAAACAAAACAAAAATTGAATAAAGAAAATTAAAAAGAAAAGAGAGAAAAAGAAAACAAATGGAACAAGTGAGGGGCTGCCCAGATTGGGCCAGTTTTAAATTAAAATACACAGCCCAAAAATAAAACCCCTCCCAGGCCAGCCCACCCGGTCCAACCCATGCCCCTGAGACCTTGAAAATGATGTAGTATGAAGGTGATACTACGTCGTTTTGAGTTAAAAATTAATGAATTAATCTTGTCCCTCCATTGATTCCAATCCAACGGTCTCTATTGGTTCTCCATTTTACATAAAAATGTCTGAATTCTCTTTCAATTTCAGGGATAAAGACCCTTCTTCCTCGTACATCTCTGCCTCCGCCGGCTCCGCCCAGCGCCGCCGCCGGAAATCGCCCACGGCGGCGGCCAGCATCCATTCACCCCCAAATTCACACCACAACACCACCTCCCCTCCCTCTATCCATTCCCACCGTTGGATTCCCTTAAATACGAACCCATCGCCTCAAACAAACCCCGCCGCCTTCGTTGGAACCCTACTGCAGGTGAACACAACTTATGCCAATGGTCACCAAATTAACACCCGTTGTTCCCCTTCTCATTCCCTTTCCATTCCTCCAAGTGGCTTCCCTCGAATCTTATTCTAAGGCATCAAATTTTAAATCAAAACTTTCCGGCCAAAATCTCACCCCGTCCATAAAATCCCAAATTCATACCATAAACTCCCTGGACCTCCCTTATCCTTAATCCTTAACCAAAACCCCTCAAATCCCACCGTAACTCATCAAAATTCAAATCTGAGTTTTTTCGGCCAACAAACCCTAACCCAAATTCTTGGGGATTCCTGATCGTAGCATCCCAAATAGCGTGTTTTCGTTGAAAACACACCGTTTGGGATGTTACGGATCACGGATCCTAGAGGATTCAGATGTCCTGGCTGGACGGACTTTATTTTTCTAGTAAGTCGTCTAATTTCCCTTTTTTAATTTCACTTGTTTTATTTACTATTTTTATTTTGTGTTCTACTTGATGAAATCCAGTTAAGTTAGGGAAATTAATCAGTCATGTTTTTTTATTGATCAGTGTTCTCTTTGTTTTTGTCTTGAGTCATTTTGGTTAGTCAAATCATTTAGTTGTAATTTAGGTTTGAATAGCAATTAGTAATAGTTTGCATGCAAGTTTGATTGAGGATTAATTGAGGTTTTAGTAGTTAGTATTAGTTAAATTCATGATGTTTCCTTTAATTTGATCCTGGTTCTTCTAGTTTGATTCTGATTCTTTATTGTTGCTAAAATTCTGTCAATAGTTTAAACACTAATCACTGGTTTAATTAGGTTTGCTTTGGTTTATTCATATGGAATTGGATTTGGGATTTGTGTTAAGGTTGATTCCAGTTGTGTATTAATTGTTTGAGATAATGTTAGGACAGTTGATTAGATATAGCTGATTGAATCTTAGTAGTTAATTTCAGTAGGTTAATTGGGGTTTTAGGTAATTTTAAGAGTTAACAAGGTTAGCTTGGACATAGGTCAAGGGAGGGTCTGCAGTAATTCTAAGGATTAACAAGGGTAGTTTGGGCATAGGAAAAGGGTAGGATTGTTAGAAATGGTAGATATCAAAATGAGTTAAGGGTAGTATAGGAATTGTAGGGGGTATAGAAGGTTTTAGAATAGACTTTAGTGTAGAGGTCAATACAATAAGTGTAGTAACTTGTACTACAAGTCAGAAAAACAGGGGTAAAAATAACAATAAACTAGGGACTAAAAGAAAACAAAAATCTGAAGTTTCACCCTAAAGCTTGGCCTATAAATAGGCACTTACTTGCCTTGAATAAAGAAGGTTTTTTAGACTCTAAAGAAATCTGCCCCCTTCTAGCATTTTCTTCTAAATTTCTAGATTTCAGTTTGAAATTAAAACCTCTACGTAATCCGAAGACAAAGCAAAAATCTCTGAATAATAAAAATGTCACTGTTGCATTGATCTTATTTTCATAGTTGATTTTTGATAATTGGAATGTCAAAATAACTTCTGGTTGGTGTTCGAGCAAGTGTTGGGTTCATTTTGAGTCATTTGGGGTCAACTTGGATGCTGTGTGTGTTTGGTTTGATTTTGAGTCCATTGGAAGTCATTTGAGCTCATTCAAGTTAGCTTTGAGTTGATCCTATTTTTTGGGTTGGTTTTGAATCTTTCTGGTTTTGCTAAATCTATTTCTGGATTGTTTCTAATCATCTATTCCCTCCTGTTCAACACTGATGCTCGTGATTGCTTAAGGTGACTTCTTCTTTCCGTTTAATTCACTCCAGGTACACATCTTGTAACCTTCAAGCTGATGGAAATGAAATGAAATGCCTTAGAGTTGATTTTTGACAGTTCATCGATTTATGACTGTTCAGATGTTGTTTTAATTCGATCAGTTACATTTGTTTGAATAATTTGTGTGTTTAACCTGTCTGAAATTGTATAGGACTGTTAAGCCCATGTGATTTGTGTGGAGAGTTGAACGTCAGTTTAAATTTGGTATTACCTTAATTTGTGTTTTAGTTAAATGTGATATTTAGCCTATGATAGTTTGTGTAGGGAAGATTTGTGATGGCTGTTAATATAAATCTGATTCTGAGATCGTTAATGAAGTAGTTTGTAGTTAATATTGAAATAATGATTAACATACAGGAATTGAATATCATAGGTCATTTCAAGATTTGATTATATCAGTCAATACATGAGGATAATACATTTGGTCCCGTCTTTGTTAAATCTAAACTGTGAAAGTTCGAAGGCCTTACCACTGTGTTAGTCTTAAATTTGCAATTCCTACGTATTTTTTAAAAAAGGGGTTGATTCATACTGATAGTCATTGTTTTGGTTAGAAATAGTTGTTGACTTTGGCTACAATTTTAATAGTTGGCCGTTTATTTGACTGGAATTCAATTGCACACTCAGCCTTTGCCTCAAGTTAAAACCAGACGTGAGGCCTCATATCCCTGAATTGGGGCATGTCATCCATCCGATGCTCAGTGGGTTTGGGCTTTACGCCAAGGCCCAGGCCACAAGAGCTTCGCATGCAGCTTCATAATGAGGCTTTTGAGTCTCAGTTTGGACCTTTGATTCTATTTGGTCTTGTGTAAAAGCCCATGTTAAACCAGTTTCAGCAACGGATTTAAAATACGTTACTTAAGGGATATATGGTTCTTTAGGTTGGCTTTAAAATAAATGAGACGAGCCTCACCCAATAAAAATACAAATTGCGGGGCCCTCAATAAATACTATGTGAAAATATTTAGAGTTCGGGAGGACCGTTTAGCAAATTTCACGGTCTTCTCCAAAGATAATAAACGTGTATGTTGCTTTAGGCACGTATCTTAATAAAATTACCTTTCCTAAATACGGGTGCGCATTTATGTGACCCAATCCAAATCCCAACAAAGTTTAAATGTATCGACAATCACGGGTGCACTGGTGTGACGTGGTTCGAGACGCATTTTCACGACGTTGCAGTCCTTACTAAAAATAAAATAAAAGTGATTACTAATAAAGGGCACATAGGTAGAACATGTTTTAAAATCATATAAAAATCAAATACAACAGCTGAGCGACCGTGCTAGAACCACGGAATTCGGGAATGCCTAACACCTTCTCCCGGGTTAACAAAATTCCTTACTCGGATTTTTGATTCGCGGACTGTTAACAGAGTTATAATTTCCTCGGTTCGGGATTCAACCGGTGACTTGGGTCACCATTAATCTCCCAAGTGGCGAATCTGAATAATTAACAAATAAATCCCGTCCGATTGTCCTTTAATTTGAAAAACTCCTTTTTTGCTCTTCCTAGGGTGTATTAAACGTAAAAAGGAGGTGTGACACCCTCTGTCAAAGAAGTGTGATTTTTCTCAAAGGTGCACATATTGCACAGATGCCCCGGGGCATGATATAGAAAGGTGTTTGAAGCTGAAGAAAGCAATTCAGGAGCTTATTGATGCAGGTGCCATTGTCGTACAAAATCCGGATGCAGCGGACACTCGCCAAAGTCTATCACCTGCGCATAATGCGGCAGACATAGTGGGTATGATTTATTTTGAAAAGGAATGTGGGAATTCTCTGAGAACCTCGGAGGACCAAAAACAACTTGTTAAGAACGATGTGATGAAGACTTGTGAAGTTCCTTGTATTGTTGATACAGAATTCAGTGGCTAAGATACCGTGCTTGGTAAATCGAAAGACGCTCCATTTCTGGGCCAGCTGGTGAGGAGCTTTGGTGGTTCATTTTGTTCTCATTTCTGATGTCCAGGTTATTTGCAGGGTTGTAATCCAGATATTGTCTTGTGTCAAACCCTATTATCCTTTCATTTTTTCTAGCTTGTTTAGTCGTAGTGGCCTGTCTAGTGTTGTCTAGGTTTGTTTTAGTTTTGTTCCATAATTGTACTCCAGTTGTTTTGCTTGTTTTGTTATATGAACCGTTTCACCGTTTGTCTAATGCAAATTCCGGTATTTTGTTACCACCAGTCATCTTCTTTGTTTAGTTCTTTTTATCCTTTTGTTGTGTCTTTTGTTTAACGCCGTTTCTAGTGACATGATATGTGTGCACAGTTTAGGCCTGATCTTAAAAGTTAATCATAAAACCATTGGGAGATGATCAGGACACTTAAAGGAAATAAGAACAGTTGAGATCATTTGAAGCCGGAACCATGTGGAACCGTGGGCAGATAAAACATAAAGAAACTGTAAATAAATGTTGACCAAATTGACAGGGGTCGTTTATGATAATGAAAGTGAAAGTGTTGCCCAAAGGGTGCTTTGTATTTAACATATGAAGAAAGCAAAGATGTTGATATAGCTATCAAGTCTAGCACGATCTGAAGATGTTACAAATATTTATTTAAACTCGTTGTTTGTGCTTGGCGTGTTTTGAAGATTGGAATGACGAAGGCATTTTATTCTGCTATCTAAACACTTTGTCCTTCGTTAACCCTTTGAGCCTTATTTGTTTTCTTTCATACCCTTCGTTCGGAATCAGTAGCAAAGATTAGAGGATAAAGAAAAATAAAAAGAAAACACCAAAAACAACAAAAGAGAAAGAAAGAGATAAAGAACAAAAAAAAGAGAAAAATAATAAGTGGAAAGGAAAACTAGAACAACAAGGAATTGAGAACTACATTTGACCTGATTCCTCAAAGAGGATACGTAGGCGTTTCACGGCTCGGTCATAGTGTGACAAAAAAATCAAAAAAATCCCCAAGCAAGAAACTGGGGTAGAAGTAGTTTTGATGTAAAGAAATTGGGTTCCGAAGGTTGTAATTTTAAACCCAAATTGATGTGTTCTGAGCCTTTAAATACCCTTTCTTTCTAGCCTATCCGCAATCCCACATTACGGTCCAAAGAAAGACCTTCCGATCAGTCTTCAAAAGATGCCAAGTCAGGCAAATAGAAGTCGAGAATAACACGCCGGTCCCCAGCAAAAAAGAAATAAAATGAGAGTCTTATCGATAACACCCCAATCCCCAGCAAAAAGATACGAAAATGAGAGTCTTATCGGTGAAAACCTTCACAGGCACCATAAGACGATGAAAGCTGTGAGAAATCATAAAATGAGAGAGACTTATCGGTGAAAACCTTCACAGGCACCATGAGGCAATTGTAAGTTGAGAGAAAAACAAAAATGAGAGAGGCTTGCTAGTGAAAACCCTTTGGACATTACAAGTCGAATAAGGACTGAGAATCAGATGGGAAATCACCAGACGGGAATTGTGAAAGGCGATTAACGATGGAGGATAGGCCATATGTGCATGTCATGACCATTAGAGTTGGTATCCATGTCTGATAGGTTTCTACTTCATAGTTTTCTTGTTAGGAGTCATCTTTTTCATTGTCTTTTATCCTGCTCCTTTATCTTGTCCATTTCCTCTTCCTGAGTCTGTTTGGTCAGAACAAGCAAGAAATGACTTCAAAATTTGCCATCAACTTTCCAATTATGCAAGACGAGATCTAACTAGTACATCAAAGTGGTATAAGTCAGAAAAGGACAACAAAAGTGCATTGAGCTGGTAATAGTCAACATGCTTTGAGATTCGTGCAAATACCCAGGATCGGTCCATTCATGGACAGTGCAACAAGAGGAGGGCCAGGTGAATGAATCAAAGGTATATTCTATGATGAGGTTGACAAAAGGGTGGACCACTGTCAAGAAGGATATCCCCAGCAGAAATCGAAGGTTATAGACCTCAAGGCCAAGGCCAATGGACAAATCAAGAAAGAACAACGCGGAGAGCGATAGACGTAATTTTGGAAATTCATATGAGACTCAAAGGTCGGGGAAATGCCAGTTCACGAGCAATGCCACAAAAGGAAGATATTGGGTCTGAACGGAGAAAAGGTATTTCAGTGACACGGATGACGAAGAAAGTGGTTCATCAGTAAAACATGCAAGATCTTCAAGTGGGATCAGCTGCCATGGAAAATATATGGGGTCAGATAAGAGGATAAAAGTGGAAAACAACGGCGAGAAATTTGTGAATAAGGAGTCGTCAAGAAGGGCGGAAGTTATCAGTCAAGTTTCAAGATGGACGGACAACGCAGAGCATGGAAAAGAGAAAAGGAAAACCATCCCAGTAGGAGCATCACAACTAACCACCACACTTTAAACTGACAGAATTTTCTTTGATTTGAAACAGGGGCAGGAAATGTTATTGATGGCGGAAAGTTGTGATACGAGGAAAGTTGTGAAACTGGGGCAAGAAAAATTTTCTTTCATTTTGAAAATTTTCCTGAAGTCAGGTACCTACTTGAGGAAGAAGGAAGATAACACAAGTTAACAGGAAAAAAAAGAAAAAAAAAAAAAGAAAAAAAGCCAGTGTTATCCCCAACAGTTTTAAGAGGAATGACACACAAGTTTTAAAGGAAGTAGTTTTGAAGGAGGAAGATAATACAAGTTTTGAGGGAAGTAGTTTTTAAAGGAGGGAGACAACATAAGTTCTGAGGGAAGTAGTTCAGGAGGAAGATAATTCAAGTTAGAAAGAAAATGGTTCAGGAGGCAAGAGGGAACAATGGCAATAGAAGGCAGTTCAAGTTGTAGTTGTAGCCAGGTGGCCGCCTGAAGAACGGAATGGCATTTTATTTTTTGAGTTATAGTTGAGGTCAGGTGCCCGCCTAAAGAACGGAATGATGTTTTATTTTTAAGTTGTTGTTGAAGTCAGGTGCCCGCCTGAAGAACAAAAAGGCGTTATATTTTTAAATTGTATTTGAAGTTTTAAATTATAGTTGAGGTCAGGTGCCCGCCTGAAGAACGGAATGGCGTTTTATTTTTAAGTTGTTGTTGAAGTCAGGTGCCCGTCTGAAGAACGGAATGGTGTTTTATTTTTAAGTTGTTGTTAAAGTCAGGATCTCGCCTGAAGATCGGAACGGCATTATCTTTTTAAGTTGTAGTTGAAGTTGTAGTTGAAGTTGTGGTTGAAATCAGGAGCCCGCCTGGAGATCAGAATGGCGTTATATTTTAAGTTGTTTTTGAAGTCAGGTGCCCGCCTGAAGAACGGAAAGGCGTTATCTTTTTAAAGTGTATTTGAAGTTTTAAATTATAGTTGAGGTCAGGTACCCTCCTGAAGAACGGAACGGCATTTTATTTTTAAGTTGTTGTTGAAGTCAGGTGCCCGCCTGAAGATCGGAATGGCATTATCTTTTTTAAGTGGAGTTGAGGTCAGGTGCCCGCCTGAAGAACGGAAAGGCGTTATCCTTTTAAATTGTAATTGAAGTTGAGGTCAGGTGCCTGCCTGAAGAAAGGAATGACATTTTATTTTTAAGTTGTTGTTGAAGTTAGGTGCCCGCCTGAAGAATGAAAGGTGTTATCTTTTTAAATTGTATTTGAAGTTTTAAATTATAGTTGAGGTCAGGTGCCCACCTGAAGAACAAAATGGCATTTTATTTTTAAGTTGTTGTTGAAGTCAGGTGCCCACCTGAAGAACAGAAAGGAGTTATCTTTTTAAATTGTATTTGAAGTTTTAAATTATAGTTGAGGTCAGATTCCCGCCTGAAGAATGGAATGGCATTTTATTTTTAAGTTGCTGTGTAGTCAGGTGCCTGCCTTAAGATCGGAATGGCATTATCTTTTTGACGTGGAAGTTTTAAATTATAGTTGAGGTTAGGTGCCCGCCTGAAGAACGGAAAGGCGTTATCATTTTGAATTGTATTTGAAGTTGAGGTCAGGGGCCCGCCTGAAGAACGGAATGGTGTTTTATTTTTAAGTTGTTGTTGAAGTCAGGTGCCTGCCTGAAGAATGGAAAGGCGATATTTTTTTCAATTTTATTTGAAGTTTTAAATTATAGTTGAGGTCAGGTGCCCGCCTGAAGAACGGAATGGCATTTTATTTTTAAGTTGTTGTTGAAGTCAGGAGCCCGCCTGAAGAACGGAATGGCATTTTATTTTTAAGTTGTTGTTGAAGTCAAGTGCCCACCTGAAGAACGGAAAGGCGTTATCTTTTTAAATTGTATTTGAAGTTTTAAATTATAGTTTAGGTCAGGTGCCCACATGAAGAAAGGAATGTCTTTTTATTTTTAAGTTGTTGTTGAAGTCAGGAGCCCGCCTGAAGATCGGAATGGCGCTATCTTTTTAAGTTGGAGTTTTAAATTATAGTTGAGGTCAGGTGACTGCCTAAAGAACGGAATGGCGTTTTATTTTTAAGTTGTTGTTGAAGTCAGGAGCCTGACTGAAGATCGGAATGGCACTATCTTTTTAAGTTGGAATTTTAAATTATAGTTGAGGTCAGGTGCCCGCCTGAAAAATGGAATGACATTTTATTTATAAGTTGTTGTTGAAGTTAGGAGCCCGCCTGAAGATCAGAATGGCGCTATCTTTTTAAGCTGGAGTTTTAAATTATAGTTGAGGTCAGGTGCCCGCCTGAAGAACGGAATGGCGTTTTATTTTTTGAGTTATAGTTGAGGTCAGTTTCTTGCCTGAAGAACGGGAAGGCGTTATCTTTTTAAATTGTATTTGAAGTTTTAAATTATAGTTGAGGTCAGGTGCCCACCTGAAGAATGGAAAGGCGTTTTATTTTTAAGTTGTTGTTGAAGTCAGGTGCCCGCCTGAAGAACGGAAAGGCGTTATCTTTTTAAATTGTATTTGAAGTTTTAAATTATAGTTGAGGTCAGGTGTCCGCCTGAAGAACGGAATGGCGTTTTATTTTTAAATTATTGTTCAAGTCAGGTGCCCGCCTGAAGAACGGAAAGGCGTTATATTTTTAAATTGTATTTGATGTTTCAAATTATAGTTGAGGTCAGGTGCGTGCCTGAAGAACGGAATGGCGTTTTATTTTTAAGTTGTTGTTGAAGTCAGGAGCCCGCCTAAAGATCGGAATGGATTTATCTTTTTAAGTTGTAGTTGAAGTTGTGGTTGAAATCAGGAGCCCGCCTGTAGATCGAAATAGCGTTATATTTTAAGTTGCTGTTGAAGTCAGGAGACCGCCTGAAGAGCAGAAAGGCGTTGTATTTTTAAGTTATAGTTGAGGTCAGGAGCTTTCCTAGAGAATGGAAAGGCGTACCTTTTTAATTCAAGAAGTCAACAACCCGCCCGAAGGGCGGAAGGTTACAACAAAAATCCCCAGCATAAATCTAAATTCAGAAATTAGAAGGAAGGCAACAGTGGTCGGAAGAAGGCAGTTCAAGCTCCGAAGGAACATTAATTCGAAGCTCACAAGAAGGAAACAAGTAGTTCGAGTTCGGTAATCAAGAGAGAATACAAGTCAAGTCAGAAATAAAAAAACATCAGAGGAAACACAAGAGACTAGTTTAGTCTAGCTTCTTATTTTCTTTTTATCATAGTATAATAAGGAGGTCGGTAAGCAGTAGCAGCAGCAGCAACAGCAGTAACAAAAAAATCACAGTTCTACGGTAGTCCTAGCTACCAAAACTTCCCGAATTACATTGACCTGATTCCCTTTTAGCCAGGGATATGTAGGAAACCTTTGAAGTAGAGGTTCAGTCAAATCTTTCAAAAAATGCTTCACGCGGAGTGCTCAAATGGACAAAAATTGCTCGTATCTGCTCACTTTATCTTTGCACGAAAACTCTTCGTGTTTTCGGGCAAAGAGGGGCATTTGTGAGCACGTGATTTTTACCCTATACGAGAATTACTCCCAAAAAATTCAATATAAAATAATTTTGTTTCTTTGCAATTGTCGTGAATATTGTGCTATTTTTATTGTATTGTTTATATTTTACTGTGCATGTTTATTTGTTGAATTAATAAAAAATACAAAAATATATTGCATTTGCATTTAGAATTTAATTTTTACAATTAGGAGAACTTAAGTTTGTTTCACAAAATAATGTACTTTGCATTTTTAGCATTTAATGTCCAAATTGTGTGATTTTATTTTAATTGGTATTTAATTGTGTGTGTTAATTAGTACTTTTTATAAGTTAATTTAAGATTTTTAGGACTTTAGTTTTGGAAAAAGAAATAAAAAGGAAATAAAATACAAGAAAAGAAGAAAAAATAGGTAAAATCGGACTGGGCCAATTGACCACAACCCAATTTTCACATACCCAACGACCCAATCAAGTACATCTCCAGGCACACAACCAAACGACGCCTTTTTTTGGGTCAAAAGATCTGGGACGTTGATCTCACGCATCCAATGGTCAGGATCATCAATCCATTACCCGTCTAATTTTGACCCGACCCGCCCTGTTACTACCCCAAACGACCCCGTTTTGACCCCTCAGCTAATCTGAACTGTTGAATTCATTTAATCCAACGGTCCAGATTAGTTAATCTAATTCTAACATATCAAACACCCCCCCCAAACCTCAAGACCAGTATCATTTTCACACCTCCATCTTCCACCTTCATCTCCATCAGAGACAAATCCCCCTCAAAACCCTAGCAGCCACTGGCATACTCCACCGCCCTTAAGCCGGCGGCAACCACTCTGATGACTACCAAACTTACACCCCTGAACCACCCAGTCCCCCTCAGTCCGAATCCTCCTTCAGCTTCCTCCAAATCCTCACAGAACCCTTCGAATCTTAGATAGAAGAAATCGACCCCAAACCCTAGGTCGTCCGTTTAACTCCAAATCAACACCAGTTGACCCCCATGACCTCCATCGTCCCTAAACCACCCCTAGTTTCCCTCGAATCAAACTAGAACTTGTTGTATCTTAATTCAAATGACCAAGCCCTAGAAGAACCAAACTCCAGGATTTGTGCAAAGTTAGGAACTTGAGGTTTCAACCGACTTTAGTCGAGTGTTATTAGTCGAGAACACTCGATTAAGGTTCGTTTTGCCCTCAAAATTTCAGTTCGAAGCTTCGAGTAGGGCAGAGTCGAGTGGCCTGAAATCCTGAGGTATTTCCCTGTGTTTTCCTGTTTCTATTGTTGTTGTTTTAATTTATCTGATTGATTTGTCATTTTTGGCCAATTAGTTCTTCCTCCTCTTGCGGACCTTTTTCTTGTCTATTTTTCTTCTGATCAATTAGCACGTGTTATAAGCTGTTTGAATCAATTGAATATGTGTTTCCGTTAGTTTGATTTTAAAGTCAGTTAGTTTTTGTACAAAATTGTGGCTATTCCTATAAGTTTTTGCTGGTATTATTGTTTCAAAGTGTTTCAGTTTGTGTGATATTTGTTTCCCTTCTCTTTGTTGTTCACCACTTTTGCATATAAATTCAGTTTATTTTCGTGCTGTGTATTTACATTGTTCATTTGTTCTTGTTTAGGTTTAATTACTTTATTTCATGAATCCTTCGTCTTTGTCCTGATGATATTTGGTCTAATTTGAATTTCGAGTTTAAACTGTGATTTGAATTTGGTGAATCCTTAAATGTTTGTTCTGATATGAAACTGACCTTCAATTGGTTCTGATATGAATCTGACCTTGTTTAATTGTCCTAATGTTGTTGATTGGGAGTTAGTTTCATGTATCTAATTAGTCAATTGATAAGCTTGAATTGGTTATAGTTGAAGGTTAATACAGGTAAAAAGGATTAGATTAGGATAGGACAGTAGTTCCGAGGATGTCAGGAGGTTATTTTTGGGATTTTAAAAAGTTTAAAAATAGTTAGTTTAAGTGTTATGTCAGTAAGGTACAAGTGTGACCATTAAATTAATGCATTGATTAATACATTATGGATTGGGAATCAGGGACATCATGGGGTTTAAAGGAAATGGATTAAGAAATGGGTGTCCATACCTGTTTGAACTTTAAATAAAGAAAAGACAAAGGTTAGTGGGGGACAAGTGAATTAAAAAAAAGATTAGACACATAGAAATGGGCTGTCGGGGAATATCCTGGGCAAGAATGGTTTCTAAATAGTTTAACTGTTCTAAATAGTTATGAAGAGTTCTAGTCCTGGGTATAAATAGAAGGGGGTGTGGACAGAATAAGGAGCTAGTTTTTTTCTTGGAATCAGTTGGAGTATTTAAGAGAGCTTTGAAAATACAAACACTAAGAGAGCGTTTTAGGCAGTCAATCAATTCAATTAAAAAATAACAAAATTACTGCTAAATGGTTTCCTTGGCTCAAATTTAATCAAGTTTTCTTCTGTTCTGAGTGTTGAAGTTTATCTGAAGTACACTGGTTAGATTTCAAATAAGTTTGGGGTCTAATTAAGTCAGTTGTGGTTGAGGTTTATCTGCTGATAGTGTTCAGTTGTTTGTTGTTCCATTTCTGGTTTAACTCAAGATCAACAGAGTCTATTGTGGGTTATTTGTTGTGATTCTGTCGACTCCTGGGTTGTATTTTGGTCTTTTTGGTGTTGTATTGGCTATTTTGAGCTTTCTCATTGTTGTTGTTGTTGGGTGTTGTGTTATCTGCTATTGCTGACTATCCATTCTTCTTCTTCTTCTATTTCCATTATCCAGTTACATGTTCTAAAGGCTCAAATCTAATGAAAAGGAAGTAAAAGAGTAGTTTGAAGTGGATCCCTGAACTTCCCCTGTGTTTGTTTTGTGCTTAATTTAAAATGTATAAACAGTAGTTTATTTGATATCTCACATAATGCATTAGAATGACCTTGGAATGTATAAACTAGACTATTGAATCTGTTTCTACAAATATGTGAATTTCGTGGCTATCAGTTATAATTAATCTTAGTTTGTGATTACTAGTTATGAAATATAGTGTAGTTAATCCATTCCCAGTAGTCATAGAATAGTTTCGAATAGTTTATATGACACAAAACAGGTTCGAACATTTCAAATGGAAATCAGCATGTTGGTTTAATAACATCAGTTTGAATAGTATTGAATCATGTTAGTAAATAATGTTAGCTCCTAAATGTTAGTGAGCAGTGTTAGCTCTTAACGTCAATGTTTAAACATTCGATTTATTTTCAGAGGTTATAAGAACAGTTTCAATTGATTCTGGTTCATGTGTAGTGTTAAGTGAAGTCATATAATCAAACTGCCTCAATTGGGAACTCGATCCACGCTTCAGGTTTAATTGTCATCTTTAGGGATACTTAGTAATTCACTAGTAGACTGATGTGAGCTTTAGAATTTAGAATTAAACTTGGTCAGATATTGTATCAATTTGTTTCTCCTTGGATAGTTAGTGAAATGATTAGTCTCAAATAAGGTTTGGTGACTCCTTACATAATGGTTTGAGATGAAAATCAATACCAGCTTTTATTCACCAATCGAGCATTACACTGGGCGTCGACTTGAATGACGGATATTGGCCCATTATTAATCGTATCCCATAGCTTTGGGGCCTGCAGTCATTTGTGTGAAGCCCCATTTGAATTTAATTATGTTATGCTCTTATTGGGCTGAGTATTGAGCCTAAATTAATAGTTGATTGATAATCATGGACTTATACATGATGGTGTTTAAACAACAATAACTAAGTAGGGCCTTTTCTTTATTCTTAGAGACAAAATATAGAAAATCATAGTCACTTTCAGGTTTGCCTTTTTAAAATAATAAATGGGATGAGCATCGCCGAACAAAGTACAATTAAATAGTGGGGCCCTCGTTAAATGTATATATAAAAATACTTAGATTTTGGGACGGGCTGTTTAGCGAATTTTACGGCTCTTCCCCAAATAAATAACGCGCTAGTCTATTTAGTTGCGTATTTTAATAATGTTACCTTCCTAAACTCGGGTACACATTTATATGACCCAAATCCAAATATCAACAGAGTCGAAATATGTCAACAACCACGGGTGCATTGATGTGACGTGGTTCGAGATGCGTTTTTACGACGTTGCAATTCTCTTTAAAAATGAATACAAACGGTTAAGGTTAAAATTTTCACATAGGTTCATAATTGTTAAAATCAGATAATTTAAGCCAAATATAATAGTTGAGCGACTGTCTAGAACCACGGAACTCGGGAATGCCTAACACCTTCTCCCGGGTTAACAGAATTCCTTATCCAAATTTCTAGTTTGCAGACTGTTAAACAGAGTCATTATTTTCCTCGATTCGGGATTAAACCAGTGACTTGGGACACTATAAATCTTCCAAGTGACGACTCTGAATCTTTAATAATAATCCCATTTTGATCATCCTTTAATTGGAAAATCTCCTTACGCCCCTGCGGGTGTAGTGAAAAAGGAGGTATGACAATCCCCGTGTAGAAAAACATTATTCACTTCCAACTGTGAGATGGACTAGCCTTTCTTAATTGTTGTAGCTATTAAGGCCCTAACTGCTGTCATCTTTACAACTGGTGAGAAAGTTTCTGTATAGTCTATTCCTGCCTGTTAAATGTAACCTTTGATAACTAACCTGGCTTTGAACCTCTCAATCCTGCCATCTGCTTTGTGTTTTACCTTATACACCCACTTACAATCAATTGCTTGCTTCCCAGGTTGTAGCATCATTAAATCCCAAGTGTGATTAGAATGTAATGCATCAAATTCATGTGTCATAGCAGCTTGCCATGCAGGATCAATGGCCGATTCCTCATATGATGATAGTTCCCTATCATGACAAACATTTCTCACAAGAGTCTGAGTATCAGGAGTTAGTAGATCAGAGGCAATCTGGTGATTCACAAAAAATAAAACATTTAGCGAAGCAGAATTAATTTTAAGTTGAAGTAGGGAATGGACATAGTCCTGTAGGTATGTGGGAAGTTTGTGAGCTCTGTTTGACTGTCTTGTTGGATGACTTTGTTCTACATTGGTGTAAGGACCCAAAAAAAAATTTTCTCTAGCAATTTAAGGGTTCGTCGAGCCAAGGTAGGCTAATTATTTTTTTTTTTGTGCAAATGAGGATTCATGATATAATGGGCATCAATTGGATATGTTAATAAGTATATAAGTCATATTAGAGGTGAATTGAGGTCTAATGAGAGGCCTAAGTCTAAACCAAGTTGGAAAATTTCATATTAGACGAAGGTTGTAAATGAGTGCGCACAAGACCTCACTTTGAACGATCATATCTCCAATTATATAAGGATTGGTTTGATTTAATCTCTATAAAATTAAATCTTTGAGTCTAGTTTCCACTGCAATAAACCGTTAATCATTTGGAGGTGTATACAGAAAATTATGACCATTTTATTAGGCATGTGTCACTAGCACCCAGGTGCACGATCGCGCTACTGGATACGCATATTGCGAAGTATTCCGCCTTCGTCGCTCTACTTCAGCGCGACCAGGTGCACGACCGCGCTAGTAGAAGACCCGTAAATACCTCAAGACCGGGTCTAGAGAGTTCCCAAGTCACTTTTGGAGAAAGGGCTTGCTGTCTCAAGAGGAATCCGTCCCACTCTTCATTTTTATGATCCAAGGTAAGATTTTATGAGTATTTTGAGTTGATTACTACTCCTAAACACTTATATTAACATGGATTGATCTTGAAAATCCATATATTTCCATTCAAATCCTTGAATTTATCAAGAACATCACAAGTGGGGATTCTTAAAATTCTTACTATAAGAGGTATCTCTATCATCTCTAACAACTCTATGGTAATTATTTATGTATGATAGATACATTAGAACTCATGGGATGATGATTGAAAGCTATAAGTGCCTAACCTAGGTTATGTTGGTTGTAGAGATTGTGAAATGAGTTAATTAAGGAAGTTGTTGGTTGGGTATGAATGAATGGTCATATATATATGTTGTTGGAAGTTATAAATTTGTTAGGAATGATGGTAGAGTGAATTGTTGGTTAACGGTGATAGTTGGATGAACCAATACTATAGTTATGACGTGTAAAGATCTATACCTACAAGGTGTTTGATAATATGCCTAAATGGCTTAAGTTATGAAATTTGTTACTAATATTGGTTCCATTGAATGTTGTATTGTAGATTGAAGTTGCTTAATTGTATTGGATCATTGTAGTATTATTAAGGAGCGAATTTGAGGTATGTATGGCTAAAACCCCATCTTTTAGAAATCAAGCTCCGTCGATGTTTGTGTAAATACGGTAACATTAAAGTTGAATTATTGTATTGATTGTTGTTTCACATGAATTTGGGGTTGGGACCTTATATGCGTGAAAGATGTATCTCAATATGATTAATGTGCTATTCTTGATAACTTGAAAAGATGCAAGGAATATGAATCACGTACTGAAATGCCTAGACTTTAAATCAAGATTGAAACTGATATTTTTATGCCAAACTATGTGAAATCCTCTATGTATAAAGATGTGCGAAACAAATCAAATAATTTTGGAAAATAGATTGTGGCCAACGTGCCAAGAACTTGAGGTGTATTATTTCTATATGACCAGGATTCATGTTCCCTCTCATGTGTACTTCACTTTTTGAATTGAATGGCTTATTGTTGAGAATGATATTGATGTGAAATATGCAAAAAGAACTCGAATTATGAAATGCGGCCAAGTGCCAAGAATTATGTGATAAAATTGTGGCCCCAAGTGCCTATGAAATAATATATGTGAAATGAATTGATTAAACAACGCCTTGGTAAGGCGGCCTAGCCGGTCGAGCCGAGATCGGACTCTGCTCAAGATAGCGGTGGTATTGTAAATGAATTCCAAAAAAAAAAGGAAAAATGAAATTGTGATTGAGCTACACGTCTCAAATAAGACGGCCTAGCCGATCGGGCTAAGATCGTACTCCGTGCTAAGATTCATGGTGGAATATGTATATATATTGCACAGAAATTGTGATTGAAACTGGGAGTTGGTTATGATGTACATATTGTGAATAATGGTATTATGAACAGTGACATTGTGAATTATTGTGAACAAATGATGAATAGTGTAAAATGCCCCAAACTAAAGGCTATGGAAACATGATGAGAAAATTATATGACTCTTTATTTTTGTTAATGTTGTGATCACTTAAATCATTTGAGTTATACTCGTGATTTTCTTATTTTTGTATGAAAGTTCTTTCTAACTAGATGGTGTTAGTTATATATACTAACGTTATTCACTAACGTCCCTTTTTTCGGGGGCGCTACATTTTTTTATGAATGTAGATGGATCTATAGCGGACGATGCCGATAGCGCATAGCAGAGTGTCCTCATCTCGAAGACTTGATGAGCCCCTTTTTCCTTTAAGGCGTTATGTTGTACATCTTTTGTTATAGATATCCACTTTGAGGTATAGCCGTAATCTTGTTGTCGGCATTTTCATATTATTCTTTAGTTGTATTTAGAGGCTTCGTAGATAGGTTGTGGGTGGAGTTTGATAATGGGGAATTGAATTAGAAATATTGATATATTTTCAAAATTTGATTAATGGAGTCCATCTCCTATTTTATTCATGAATTAGTTTGGGTAGAATAAAACTTAACAGGCTTGCTCAGTCGGGTTTACTCGGTTGAGCGCCGGTCGCGCTCTTCGGATTTTGGGGCGTGACAAACTTGGTATTAGAGCTTAAGCTTTTAAAGTATCCTAGGATATCCCATAATCGTATCTAGTAGAGTCCTTCTTATTGGTGTGTTGTCGACCACATCTATAAGTTGGAGGCTACATGGACATTTAGGAATGTTACCCTTCTTCAACACTCCAGATTGTGCAACAAAGCTTGACTATGAGATTGTTCTCTAACTTGTGCGTTGAGATTCAAGGTAAGTTTAAATGCTCTTTCGTCAATTTCAAGTAATGTTGTCATATGACATGACCAATGGGCAAAGACATGGAGATTTAGGAGATGACACATGTATCTAGTTGAACGAATGGTATGGACATATAGTATAAGTACATAGTACCATGAGTATACTTTATTTGAGAAAAGTGTTAAAGGTGGTTACCCGCCCATAGAGGCATTCATCTGATAAGTGAGGAGTAGGTTTGAATAGCACATGTGGGTAGTATGAGAAGTAAGTAGATGATCCTAAGGTGTGAAAGAAAATTGGTTATATAAGCACGTGATATATGAGAGAATGATCAAGAGATTAATGATGAGAGTGTAAGTCTCTCACATGAGGTAAGAAGTTATGTAATGAGACTCAATTGAACCCAAGATGAGAAAACCCTTGTACTATGAGCTTTATAAGAATCTAGAAATGTACGAAGTTGTATTACACTCCTAAAGGATATTAACATGAGGAATTGGAATCCCAGGCTTGTGTGGTTGAATAAGAGTATATAACTTTTGAGGTTAATACCATGGTGACTTAAATCTTCCTAATAGTCGAATATATATATGAGGGATAGAGATATGAGACTTATATCCCAAAAGTTGCCAAAATTCAAGACTTGTGTCGAAATCTAGGACATTCGCCCCAAGTGGGGGAGGGAGGGCCATCGTGAGGCCACTTAAATACAATGAAACAAGAGTAAGACAATATAGCTAAGATGTTTGAATATTTTGTTGAAGACATGCATGGTCTAGAAAATAGATAATGGGTAGCATGAATCTCTGAAAAGATATGCTAATGACAGACAACTAGTACCCCAAGAAGGTGGAAGGTTAAGGAAGGTAAACTCTTCACACATGGCAATGTGAATGATAAGGTCAACGATCCTAGAGGCTAAGATTAACGTTTGTGAAAGGAATTTATACTTGTTAGAAGGTCAGGAACAATGGAACCTAAGGAAGTACTATAGGTCAAATGTGGAAGGTTGCGAGTTTTTAGAATGGGTTAATCATAGATTTGTGATTTAACCAAGTTTCAGGACGTTAAGAAAGGCAGAACGAGTAGGAGAAATAAATGTGATTCTATAATAACTCGAAAGGGTATTTGGGCTTGATGAAGAGCCTCTAAAGAATCTTACAAACAGAAAAGTGCTAAGTGATATGTGGACGAACAAACATTCCCACGGATATCCCAACAAGAGTTAAGAGGTGTGCATGATGAAATAACTAAGGGAAAAGACCATGTAACATATGGAAGAGTGTATGGCTATTCACTAGCTGGGAGGAATGAGGCGAGAAGAAACGGGGAGAAAACCTATAAATTGAGATGGTCATGGTTATCATAAAATATCTTGCATAAGAATCAGGTGGACTAAGTCTTACACTTAAGAGTAAAACCAAAAGTCGTTGAAGAATTGAAGAGATCTCAAGTTTTAGAGAATGTCCTTCTCGGGCCAGTGACTCTTCCTAAATTATATACATATAAAAGATGTTGATATGTGTTTTGGGTAGTGTTTAACCATAAAGAGGGATTGTGAGAATATTTACAGGGGAAGTAGTGCAGTTTCTTAAATTCTATAAGGCACATATGGGGAGAAGAAGTTGGCTAAGAAAATTCGGGGCACAATGTTACCTTATATTTGATGCAATGTCATGCAAGATGGTGTTATCAGGGTATGTGTGCAAGTTAACAGGTATTATTCAGTTGAAACAGAAGGTCATATGAGAAAACTCATTTAGTAATATCTTCTGTTGAGAATTTGGAAGAGTTAGTTGCAATTATTCACATGAGATTATAACTATATCAGGGAAATTACTGTAGAACTCAATTCATGTAAGGTCTTATGTAAGATAAATAAGATAAAGATATTCCAGTAATGTTGCAACGTGTTAAGGTGATAATTTATGCCTCTAGGCAACTCAAGAATCATGGTAAAAAAATGCAGCACATGACTTAGAACTTGCAGCAGTGGTATTTGCATTATAGGTTTGACACTATTGTTGGTATAGGATCCATGTGGATATAGTCACGGATCATAAGAAGCTTGAATATACTTTCAAACAGAAAGAACTTAATTTGAGGAAGAGAAGATAGTTGGAGTTACTCATAGGTTACGACATCGATATTCTATATCACCTGAGAAAATCCGATGCTGTGGAGAACTTTGTGGCAAAATGTACAAACTATCAGCAAGTGAAGGATGAACATTACAAGGCCTAGAGGATTGTTACAAAGAATAGGAAATTCCAATGTGGAAATGGGAAATGGTCAATATGAATTTTGTGGTAGGATTACCGCGTACTACGCGTAAGTTTGACTCAATTTAGATAATCGTGGATCGACTCAAGAAATCAGCGCACTTCGTGACAGTCAAATCTAGTGACACAATGGAATAATATGCTCAACTGTATAAAATAATAGTCAAGTTGCATGGTACTCCTGTCTCAATCATTTCAGATCGAGTGGTTCAATTCATGGCAAACGTTTGGAAGAAATTTCAACAAGGTTTGGGTACTCAAGTAAATCTTAGTACAACCTTTCATCCACAAACTGATGGACAGGCAGAGTAGACCATTTAGACGCTTGAGAATATGTTGCGTGCTTGTGTTCTTATTCATTTCAAAGCTAGTTGGGATGATCATTTACCCTTCATAGAGTTTGATTATAACAACAACTTTCATGCTAGTATACAGATGGAACCATTTGAAGCGGTGTATGGTAGGATAAGTAGATCTCCCATTGGTGGTTCAAGGATGGGGAAGCTGAATTGATAGAACCAGACCTTATTCATCAAGCTATGGAGAAGTTTAATATTATTAAGGAGCGGTAGAAAAATACTCAGAATCGTCAAAAGTCCCATTCAGATGTTCGTCGAAGAGATTTAGAGTTCAAAGATGTTAATATGTATTCATGAAAGTATCCCCCGTGAAGGGAGTCATATGATTTGGGAAGAAAGTTAAATTGAGCCCAAGGTATGTCGGGCCATATCGGATTGCTCAAAGGATAGGACAAGTGGCTTATAGGCTGGAATTGCCCCTTGAGATGTCATTAGTGCACCCGGTGTTCCATGTGTCTATGTTAAAGAAAGTGGTTGGAGATCCATTCACCATCGTTCCAGTCGAGGCCATCAAGGTTGATGAAGGGTTATCATATGAAGAAGTTCCAGTTTCTATTCTTGATAGGCAAGTCTGAAAATCGAGGAACAAGGAAATTGCTTTAGTTAAAGTATTGTGGCAAAGACAACAAGTCGAGCAAGCCACGTGGAAAGCGGAAAAAGAAATAAAAGAGAAATATCCCCAGTTGTTCGAACAAGTCCAGTAGTGGTCGTGTGAAGGTTGTCTTTAAGCAATTTGAGGTAGTGTCCAGATTTGTGCGAAGGCACCCCATTTTCCCGAAATTGCCTTATTGTTGTAACTTCCCAATGTGTGCAAGATTGCAAATGTTGTTGCTATTTGGGTAAGGTGAAACCCTTGAAGTAAATGAAAATTTTGTGAAACTTATGTCGTAGGTAAATGATTAATGATAGTGTAGATTGGTAATGATTAACTGAAGCATTTTTGGCATGTTAAAGTGATTGAATTGTATGGGGCTCATTGAAGTGACCCAGTTGTGTGCAAGTAAATGACATTGGTTGAACCATATGAAATTTGTGGTGTAAAGAGAAGGAGCTATGTGTAAGTTGTTTAAAGTGTATGAATATTTACAATTTGTTGAGGTAATGAATTGTATACCAGTTGTAAGGGATAACAAAAACTGTGTAATGGTACTTGGAAATATGTTTCAGGGTCCCTTTGACAGGTGGATAGTCCTAGTTACGAAGGAAACTCTACCGAAATTTTTGAAAATTTAAGGAGTTAGCCAAATTCGGGGCAGTTGATAGGTTTCATAATGTGAAAAAGCAGAAGTTACATAAGGATGGCTAATTAATGAACCTTGATCCTCATTCGAGGATGAATGATCCTAAGGGAGGAAGAATGTAAGGCCCCGAAAATTTTTTTTCTCAAGTTATTTAAGAGTTCATCGACCAAGGTAGGCTAATTATTTTATTTTGTGTGCAAATGAGGATTCATGATATAATGGGTATCAATTGGATATGTTAATAAGCATATAAGTCATATTAGAGGTGAATTGGGGTCTAATGAGAGGCCTAGGTCTAAGTCAAGTTGGAAAATTTCATATTAGACGAAAGTTGTAAATGAGTGCGCACAAGGCCTCAATTTGAACGATAATATCTCCAGTTATATAAAGATATGTATGATGTACAACCTATCAAATTAAAGCCTTTGAGTCTAGTTTTCGACGCAACAAACCGTTAATCATTTGGAGGTGTATACAGAAAGTTATGACCATTTTATTGGGCATGTGTCACTAGCGCGGCCAGGTGCGCGATTGCGCTAGAGGACGCGCATATTGCGAAGTATTCTGCCTTCGTCGTGCTACTTTAGCGCGACCAGGTGCGCGACCGAGGTAGTAGAAGACCTCTAAATACCCCAATTTAGTGTCTAGAGAGTTCCCAAGTCATTTTTGGAGCAAGGGCTTGCTCTCTCAAGAGGAATCCATCCCACTCTCCATTTCTATGATCCAAGATAAGATTTTTTGAGTATTTTAAGTTGATTAATAATCCTAAACACTTATATTAACATGGATTGATCTGGAAAATCCATAGATTTCCATTCAAATCCTTGAATTTAACAAGAACACCACAAGTGGGGATTCTTAAAATTCTTACTACAAGAGGTATGTCTATCATCTCTAACTACTCTATGGTGATTATTTATGTATGATAGATATATTAGAACTCATGGGATGATGATTGAAAGCCATAAGTGCCTAACCTAGGTTGTGTTGGTTGTAGAGATTGTGAAATGAGTTAATTAAGGAGGTTGATGGTTGGGTATGAATGAATGGTCATATATATATGTTGTTGGAAGTTATAAATTGGTTAGGAATGATGGTAGAGTGAATTGTTGGTTAACGGTGATAGTTGGATGAACCAATACTATAGTTATGACGTGTAAAGATCTATCCCTACAAGGTGTTTGATAATATGCCTAAATGACTTAAGTTATGAAATTTGCTACTAATATTGGTTCCATTGAATGTTGTACTGTAGATTGAAGTTGCTTAAGTGTATTGAGTCATTGTAGTATCATTAAGGAGCGAATTTGAGGTATGTATGGATAAAATCCCGTCTTTTAGAAATCGAGTTCCGTCGGTGTTTGTGTAAACACGGTAAGGGTAAAGTTGAATTATTGTATTGATTGTTGTTTCACATGAATTTGGGGTTGTGAACTTATATGCATGAAAGATGTATCTCAATATGATTAATGTGCTATTCTTGATAACTTGAAAAGGTGCAAGGAATATGTATCACGTACTGAAATGCCTAGACTTTAAATCAAGATTGAAACTAAGATTTTTATGCCAAACTTTATGAAATCCTCTATGTATAAAGATATGTGAAACAAATCAAATGACTTTGGAAAATAGATTGTGGCCAACGTGCCAAGAACTTGAGCTATATTACTTCTGAAATATTCTATATGACCAGGATTCATGTTCCCTCTCATGTGTACCTGACATCTTGAATTAAATGGCTTGTTGTTGAGAATGATATTGATGTGAAATATGTGAAAAGAACTCGAATTATTAAATGCGGCCAAGTGCCAATAATGATGTGATAAAGTTGTGGCCCCAAGTGCCTATGAAATAATATATGTGAAACAAATTGATTAAACAACGCCTTGGTAAGGCGGCCTAGCCGATCGGGCCTAGATCAGACTCCGCTCAAGATAGCGGTCATATTTTAAATGAATTTCGGAAAATAAAAAGGAAGAATAAAATTGTGATTGAGCTACACGTCTCAAATAAGATGGGCTGGCCAATCGAGCCGAGATCGGACTCCGTGCTAAGATTTACGGTAGAATATGTATATATATTGGCGCAGAAATTGTTATTGAAACTGGGAGTTGGTTATGATGTACATATTGTGAATAATGATATTTTTCACACCTCCTTTTTTCGATTACTACGCCCCGTGAAAGGTATAATAAAAAGGAGTTTTTCCAATTAAAGGGCTATCGAAACGGGATTCGTTTTTTAAGAGATTCAGAGTCGCCACTTGGAAGATTTATGGTGTCCCAAGTCATCGGTTTGAATCCCGAATCGAGGAAAGGGTTTGAATCTGTATTACAGTCGCGAACCAGAAATTCGAGTAAGGATATCTATTAACCCGGGAGAAGGGGTTAAGAACTCCCGAGTTCCGTGGTTCTAGCACGGTCGCTCAACTGCTATATTTGGCTAAAATACGATTTTGATACATGTTTAAACCTATAGTGCAATTTTAAAGTTATTTACCACTTTTTGTCAATAATTAAGAAAGTGAACATCATTTAAGAACGTGTTTTTGGACCACGTCACATGAAATGCACGCGGATCCTCGACACATTCTCATTCAACGTTTTCGGATTTGGATTTGGGTTGCATAAAATGCACACCCGAGTTTAGGAATGTAATTTTATTAAAATCGCATCTAAAGAGACTAACGTATTGTTGTCTTTTGGGAAGGCCGTGAAATTTGCTAAACGGCCCGTCCCGAATCTCTAAGTATTTTTAATTAAGTATTTAATGAGGGCCTCGAAATATGTATTTGGTTTGGCGAGGCTCATCTTATTTTTATTATTAAAAGGCCAACTTAAAGCAAACTGAAATTTTCTATTTATTATTTGTCTCTAAAAGGCCAATTAATTTATTAATATAAATTCGGGCCTCGAATTCTTGTCCGAATTCAAACAAAAGGGGAAAATATTTTAGCTTGAACCCTCTACCTAATTCAAAATCTATTTTTATATTTATGATTTAATTCCCTATATGTTTAATACAATTTAATATGGTTTTTAACATCTGGGCCTGGAATCTTTGGCCCAGGTATGAGAACATTATTGTATTGCCCAAAGTAACACAGGACCAAAAACTTAATCATAGGGCCAACTAATTCTGCTGAGTCTGCGTCGTTGAGCCCAGTAGTTCAAACCTGTATTGAATAATCAGTAGATGGGCCTAGTACTAATTTTGCCATGCTGAAGTATTTCTTCAGGGCCCAAACAGTCCAGGCCTTGAAAAATGCCAACTAAAATCAGAATTTTAATTTTTGATTGAACACAAATATAATATTAGGTTTCACAACAATAAGATAGATTAGCAACTCTATTATGCAACTCAACATAGGATATTACTCATTTGATTCCAATTTCAGTCTTAGGTTGTTTTATTTATTACTGGTGCATTCCTAAATGTTCCTAAAGGTGAAAGTTCAACTAGAAACGTGATTTTGATAAACACAAAACAAACTAATTATGTTCAGCTTAATTCAAACTAACTTTGTTAAATCAGCATTAAAATAATCCTTGATTTAAAAACAATTAATCTACTGAACTTGCTACTGGAGAACTATTATCCTGCTGGACTCAAACCAAGGTCCATATATGAAACTTCGAACTCATTTTTATGCTTCAAACTAATTTCTGATTTCAAAAGTTAAACTACACGATCAAAACTATACTATATCAAAATGAATGGCTCTCATTAATCTATTAGGCTAAACAGTCCACAGTCCGTCTCATTTATACAATATAAGCATGAATTAGAAATAAATCTAAACAAATACACATCAGCTACTAATATTCAATACATCAGAATCAATCAGAACACATGAAGCTCATAGATCAACTCCAAATAGTAGATTTATCTCATTTCATAGACTTGAAGGCTAAGCACATGTACCTGGAAGTGGAAAATCAATAAGAGAAGAAGAGTATCAGCTACAACAATGCAACAGCGGCAGTTTCAGCAAATCAACAGACAATAATAATACAACAACAGTGACAATATAGGGCCAACACAGCTTCAAAAATACCCAGGAATGGACAGAAGATTTTACAGCATCAATTTTAACCCAAAACAGACTTAACTGAACCCAAGTATACTTCAGAAAAGCTTTAGCCACTAGAAGAGAAGAGAATCAATGCCTAGAAATTAAAATTAACCCAGAAAATCAATGTAACAGTGCTGTTTTTTAATTTTCTAAAGGTTTTATATTGTTTTTGGATTTTTTGGATGTTTGAATTTCAAATCTAGATCTGAAATTAGAGAGATCTTTTTTTTAGGGAATTTTTTGAAGGAAAAAAAAACTTCCTCAACAAGGCAGGATCTACTGCCTTTTATAGGCAAAAGTTTAGGGTTTTTCAGATTTCTTTCTTTACAAATTAGTCCTTCTTTTTATTTCTTTTTAACCCTCTATTTTTCTAACTTGTTATTCAAGTAACTACCTAAAAATTACTGAAAGTCTACTTGTACCCCCGTCTAGAGGGTTCTAGAGTGTTCTTTTGCCTATGCAATGCCTATACTACCCTTGTCTTTGTTTTGAATTTACCAATTCTAATAAAACTACCCTTTTTCATACCTAAACTACCCCTGAAACCCTCTTGAAATTACTAACCCACCCAAACCCCTTTATTAGAGTTAAAAACTAATTGTAATTATCCCTATCAGCTATAACCAATCCACAAACCTAATTAAAATGAATAAAACTAAGCTTAAGACAAATAAAAGTATTAATTCAATTACTGAAATAATAAAAATTTGAAGTTAATGAAAAAATCATATATGAGCTAAAATCATAACAAAATTAAAACTAATAAAATCAGAAAATAAGAAATTAAATTAAATTCTATTTCCTTTTTTTTTTACTAAAACAGGCATGCAATGAAATATCAACAATTAACAAACCCTAATCTATCAATCAAACTTTAATAGAACGAATCAAAATATTAAACGATCACACAGCAAATAAAAACCCTAATTAAACTCACAACTAATTGATTGAACTAAAACAATTGAAGATCTAAACGAAGATTCAACTCACCATTAACAAACAAAGAAACAAACAGTGGAAATTAGCCTAAGAACTAAACTAAACATTTAACACCTAATAGTAATAACCCAAAAATAGATTAATACTTAAACTAGACTATCAATTATTAAAACAAATTTTTTGTTTATTCAGTAGAAGCAAACAGAAGAGAATTACACAAAAAGAAAAAGAAAACTCATTGTTATGGTCCAAAATTTTTTGTCTTTTGATTTAAAAATCTGGATAATTCTGATGATATTTGATCGACATTGACGCCTATTTTAGCATGAGGGAGGCGAGGAGGTCACGTGGTATGATTTTGGAGTCGAATGGATAGACTTGTATCTTGACCGGAAATTTTGATTTGATTTTAGAAGCGTTTGAGTGATATTTGAAAGCCAATGATTGCAGATTTGGCATGGAGGGATGGAGGAGACTCAGGGGTGTGTTTTTGGTGAAGTTTGGAGGTGGCGCCGCCGTGCACGGTGGTGGCGCCGCCTAGGGTTTGTAAGATTTGGGGTGCTTGTTAAGGATTTGGAGAAAATCGGTGGTGGATATAAAACGGGGAGGTGAAGGAGAAGATGTGGTGAAATTTGGGCGTGATTGGAGGTTGGCCGCCGGCGGTGACGATTTCCGGCCGGCGGCGCTAGGGTGGAGGAGGGTGGTGGTAACAGCGGCGTTACAGGGGAGGGGGTGAGGGTACGAGGAAGGTATGAAATATTTTTTAGGGTTTAATTAATTTAGGACAGTTTTATTTAGAGTGGAAAATCAACAGGGACCGTTGGATTAAAATATATGAGCGGCCAAGATTTAATAACTTACAGGGAAACGACGTCGTTTGGGATTTTAGGAGGTTGGACCGGATCAATGCTAATTTGGGCCTGGAACGGGTTAAGAGGGAATTAATTCCCTTGGGGCTGGGGTATGGGTTACTTGGGCTTGGTCTGGTGTGGGTTTGTTCAATTTGAAATGAGCTCAATTTTTCATATTAAGATCATCCTTTTTTTAAATTATTTTTCCTTTTAATTTTGTTTTTCTTTCATTTTGTATTTTTGTATTTTTATTTTTTTCTGATTTTATAAAATGCTAAAATAACCATCACAATCAAATTGCATTTATATTTCCTAGTTAATTCCTAATTAAAAGAAATATGCAAACTAATACCAGTTTGAACTAAAATGCAAAACGGACTATTTTTGGTATTTTCTTTACATTTTATTCTAAAACAAATTAATACTAAAATATAAAATTAAATCCTAAATACAAATGCATATTTTTTATATTTTCACATGAATTATCATGTACAAATAAAAATGCAACCAATTAACACAAAAATTGTAAAATAATAAAGAAATTATTTTATTTGGAATTTTTGGAATAATTTACTTAGGGAAAAAATCACGTGCTCACAGCTGCCCCTCTTTGCCCGGAAACACGAAGAGTTTTCGTGCAAAGACAAGTGAGCGAAAATGAGCGATTTTTGCCCGTTTGCATATTCCGTGTGTAGCATTTTTTTGAAAGAGCTGACCGCACCCTGTTTCAGAAGCTGCCTACATATCTCAGGCTAAATAGGAATCAGGTCAGTGTAGTTCCGGAATGTCTGGTGGTTTGAGACTACCAGGAGCTGTGGTCTCATTGGTGTTGCTGCTGCTACTGCTCGCTGCCTTATTACACCGTGGTAAAACAAAAGAATCTAGCCTAAGCTATGACCTATGATTTACAAAAGATCTTATCTATGTCTTTAAACTTGCTCTTGTGTTGCCTTGAACTTGTATCTTGTATTCCTCCAATGGGATTCTTGTTGTTGCCTTGGCAATGTTTTGCCATTCCTCTTAATGATGCTTGATTGCTACAATTTGTAATATATGCCTCTATTCTCCAGGCGGGCTCCTGGTTGCTGACGCTTGAGAAGTATTCCCTTGTTCTCCAGGTGGGCTCCTGACTTGTTATGCTTGAAAAGTGTTCCCTTGTTCTCCAGGTGGGCTTCTGTTTGCAACAAAATAGACATCCAAAGAAAATTTTCGGCCCCAGTTTGGTGGCTGGGAGCATCATGTTATCAAATATTTAAAAGCTAAAATTTCAATTGTACTTCCCTTGTTTTCCAGGTGGGTGCCTGACTGCTGAAACTTTGAAATGTATTCCCTTGTTCTCCAGGTAGGCTCCTGCTTGCTGAATCTTAAAAATATTCCCTTTGTTCTCCAGGTGAGCTCCTGATTGCTGACTTTGAAAAGTATTCTCTTGTTCTCTAGGTGGGCTCCTGATTGCAACAAAACAGACAAAGCAAAGAAAAATTTATGCCCCAGTTTGTTAGATGGGTACAACATGTTATCAAATATTAAAACTGACAGTTAAAATTGAATTGTACTTCCCTTGTTCTCCAGCTGGGTGCCTGATTGCTGAACTTGAAATGTATTACCTTATCTCCAGGTAGGCTCCTGATTGCGAACTTTGAAATGGATTCCCTTGTTCTCCAGGTGGGCTCCTGATTGCTGAATTTGAAATGTATTCCCTTGTTGTCCAAGTGGGCTCCTGATTGCTGAAATTTGAAAAGTAATCCCTTGTTCTCTAGGTGGGCTCCTGATTGCAACAAAACAGACAAAACAAAGAAAATTTTCTGCCCCAGTTTGATGGCTGGGCACATGGGTGAGTGTTAAACTGAATTATTTTACCAACTATTATAAGAATTTGAAAGCTAAGTCTTATTATCCAGGGAGGTCCTGACAACTCCTAACAATTACTAACCTAAACTATCTCTTCTAAAAGTACTATTCCCACTATATTTTTTATCAAAAGGTCTTAAACTACTTTCCATTATCCAGGAGGATTCTGACAACTTCTATTATGACTTCCACTATATTTTGTTATCTAAACAGATCTTAAAAATACGTCCCATTATCCAGGAGGGTCCTGAAAACTCTTAATTGAAACATATCTTAAACATGCAAACTTTAGAACAAACTTATATTCCTTTGGGGTACATTTATGCTAAGTTATGCTTCTTATGATTATTTTGAAATTCAAACTAAGTCCCATTTTTCAGGAGGGTCCTGAGAAATCGTACCTGTTTGGGTCCTGCATTTTCTTACGGATGGTTTTTTCGAAGCAAACGAAACTTCTGCCCCTGTTCTAATCAAAGAAAAATCTTGTCAGTTTAAAATGTGGTTAGCTGCTGGCATTCTTGTTGGGTATATTCCTTTTTTCTGGCTTTGCTCCAACTTGTTTTCCTGGACTTGCTTTGAAATGCCTCGACTTCCTGACTGACTTTCATCCCTCTAACTTTGATGACCCAAATGTTGTATCCAGTCTTGCCTTTTTGTGTTTCTGACCCTTCTTGTGAAACTTTGCTCCTCCCTCCCAGTTATCTGATTATTTCACTGATGGGATTTCCATTGGTCCTTCATGCTTTACTTTCTTTTGATATGTTCCAACCTTGTTATGCCATGCAACTGGGAAGCTGGTAGTTAGCCTTGACATCCTTCTTTTGTTTTTGAATAGAACAGACACTGAAACATCTTATAGAAAGACATCAAGAGAATGAAATGCAATGACCTCGAAGGTTAAGGATAGAAAGATTCTGAAAACGGATGAGTTGTAATGAAGAGAAAAGGATAGGACTTATCTGAGTGGAACGGCTGGTACCCTTGATTGTGCCATGAATTTTGGATTAACCGGCCTAGTCTGTCCAACCAGTCAACTTTCAATTGCCACATTTGTTGTTCCATACTTTCATAACCTGACTTTCACCAAAACCCAAACCTTGCTCATCTTTCCATGTTGTGAGTAGCTTTTAATCACAGACTTGTTTCATTTTCCCCTTTGAAAACTCACCTTCGCCTTACAGTGCCCGTGAGGGTTTTCACCGACAAGACTTTCTCATTTTTGATATCTATCAAATCTCACTTCGCCTTATGGTTCCCGTGAGGTTTTTCACCAATAAGACCCTCTCATTTTCATTTCTCTAAACTCACGTCGCGTTATGGTGCCCGTGAGGGTTTTCACCAATAAGACTCTCATTTTCATCATTTTTCTTCTGACACCAGAGTGTTGTCCCCAACATGAATCACTTTACCTGCTCGTATTGGAATTTCTTGAAGATTGATTAGAAGGTCTTTCTTTGGACCGTAACGTGGCTTTTGGATGGGTTTTAGAAAGAAAGGTATAGAGGCTCAAAATATATTCAATACGGGTTCAAAATTACAACTTTCGGAATCAGACTTCTCACAACGACCACAACTAATGCCCCAGTTTCTTTCTTAGGGATTTTTGGACTTTTATTTTGTTGTGACTTAACCTCAAAAAGAGGCTGCCTACGTACCCTTTTGGGATCAAGTCAAACGTAGTTCAAGTCATAGAAATTACTTTATTGTTGCGATATTTCTTTCTTCCACTTTCTTTTCATTCTTTTCTTTTCCTTCTCTTCTCCTTTCTTTTCTTTTATTTTCCTTTTTGCTTTTTCTTTTCTTTTCTCTTCTTTTCTTTTCTTTCTTTTTCTTTTCTCTTTTTGCTTTTTCTTTTTCTTTTCTCTTCTTTTCTTTTCTTTCTTTTTCTTTTCTCTTTTTGTTTTTTCTTCTTTTTCTTTTCTTTTCTTTTTCTTTTCCTTTCTTTTCTTTTTCTCTATTTTTCTCTTGTTTCTCCACTTACTTTCCCTGCTCGGGTCTTCGAGTTTTGTTATTGATTCCAGAAGAGGGATACGAAATAAAATAGAATAAGGCTCAAAGGGATAACAAAGGATAAAGTGTTTGGATAGCAAAATAAAATGCCTTCGTCATTTCAATCTCAAAACATGCCAAATACAATTAGGTACATTTAGATAAAGAAATCATACATAGTATCTCTTGACTGCATCAGAGTTGATATCCATTTCTACATATTTCCCTTCCACATCTGTTAGATACAATGCACCATTGGACAACACTCGGGTTATAACAAATGGCCCCTGCCAGTTGGGAGCAAACTTTCCTTTTACTTTGGCCCAATGAGGTAAGAGACGCCTCAACACCAATTGACCCACTTCAAACTTCCGCGGACGAACTTTCTTGTTATATGCTCTTTCCATTCTCCGTTGGTATGATTGTCCATGACATACTGCTGCCAATCTATTTTCATCAATCAGGCTCAATTGTTCTAAATGGGCTTTGACCCACTCATCATCATCAATTTCCTCCTCGGCGATAATTCGAAGGGATGTTATTTCAACCTCTGCAGGTATCACCGCCTCTGTACCATATACCAGTGAATAAGGAGTTGCCCCTACTGAAGTGTGGACAGTAGTGCGATAGCCTAACAGAGCAAAAGGTATATTTTCATGCCATTTCCTGGATCCTTCCACCATTTCCCGAATTATCTTCTTGATGTTCTTGTTAGCTGCCTTAAATGCTCCATTCCCCTTAGGACGATATGGGGTGGAATTGTGGTGTGTGATCTTAAACTGTTGACATGTTTCCGCCATCAGATGACTGTTGATATTGGCACCATTGTCTGTGATAATCACCTTCGGGATTCCGAATCGACAAATGATATTTGAATGCACAAAATCGACCACTGCCTTCTTGGTCACTGATTTGAAAGTTTTCACCTCAACCCACTTAGTGAAGTAATCAATGGCTACTAGAATAAACATGTGCCCATTAGACGCCATTGGCTCGATTGGCCCAATGACGTCCATTCCCCAAGCAACGAAAGTCCATGGTGCCGACATTGTGTGCAATTCAGATGGAGGAGAATGAATCAAATCTCCATGTACTTGGCACTGATGACACTTGCGTACGAAACTGATACAATCGCGTTCCATAGTGAGCCTATAATATCCTGCTCGAAGAATTTTCTTGTCCAATACATATTCACTCATATGAGGCCCACAAACTCCTGCATGTACCTCGGTCATGAGAGTTGTAGCCGGTGCAGCATCCATGCACCTCAATAAACCAAGATCTGGATTTTTTTTTGTACAACACTCCTCCACTGAAGAAAAATCCACTTGCTAAGCGTCTAATGGCTCTCTTTTGATCCCCTGTGGCATGTACCGGATATACTCCCATTCTGAGGTATTCTTTGATATCATGAAACCATGGCTCACCATCAAGCTCTTCCTCCACCATGTTACAATAGGCATGCTGATCTCGAACCTGAATCTGCAATGGGTCCGCGTATGCCTTATCTGGATGATGCAACATCGACGCCAAAGTGGCCAAAGCGTCCGCAACTTCATTATGGATCCTTGGAATATGCCTGAAATCTATTGATTGAAACTGTTAACAAAGTTCATGCAAGCATTGCCAGTACGGTATGAGCTTTAAGTCTCTTGTCTCCCATTCTCCCTGAATCTGGTATACCAAAAGATCTGAGTCGCCCATGACCAAGATCTCCTGGACACCCATGTCTATATCCAACCTCAAACCCAAGATACATGCCTCGTATTCAGCAATATTATTGGTGCAGTAGAAGCAAAGCTGAGCTATAACAGGGTAATGTTGCTCTGTCTCAGAAATAAGTACTACTCCTATTCCAACACCTTTTGCATTGGCAGCCCCATCAAAGAACAACTTCCATCCCAGTTTTTCATCTTGTTCTGATTCCTCGATATGCATTGTCTCCTCATCAGGGAAATATGTCTTCAAAGGTTCATATTCATCATCAACTGGGTTCTCGACTAAATGATCAGCCACTGCTTGTGCTTTCATCGCAGTACGGGTCACGTAGACAATATCAAATTCTGTGAGCAAGATTTTCCATTTCGCGAGCCTCCCTATGGGCATGGGCTTTTGAAAAATGTACTTCAATGGGTCCAACCTCGAGATAAGATAGGTGGTATATGATGACAAGTAATGTTTCAATTTCTGCGCTACCCAGGTTAACGCACAACACGTTCTCTCAAGCTGAGTGTACTTTACCTCATAAGATGTGAACTTCTTGCTGAGGTAGTAAATAGCCTGCTCTTTCTTTCCTGTGACATCAT